>BQKZ01003300.1:27593-39815 GCA_036244855.1 Temnopleurus reevesii
CCATCTTTCTTCTCCTTGTGTGTCTTCAATCCATGGGGCGCCTATGGAAACATATACACATATGACTTCAAATACAAATACATGTATATGAAATAAGAATGGCAAACCAGTCGAATCTTGAAAAAAAACCACATTGCGGTCTAGTCATGAATTGGCATATATTTCACCCGTAATGACGATAAAAACTGTAGTATCGTGTAGGTTTATCAGAAAACGATTGCGAGTTTTCCTCTTCCTTAACCTGTTTGCGCATATTCATGATACATTCATGGACTACATCTACTGGGCATGCAAGTTTAGGCAGATCTTGCCCTATGTTTTCACATGACAGAGAAATATACTGTAGTTAAAACATCGACTTTAATCTAGTTTTAGAAAGGTCTTCCCGAAAGAGATTATTGTCGCTTAAACTTTATCGCGCAGAAAATATTTTTAGTTTCAAATAGTTAAGGGTAACAATAATAAACACAAGTATTTTACATAATCTTTCAAATATTATTCCATTAAATTTCATTTGGTTGAATGAATATATGTCAAAATTTATTCAGTTATATTTCTGTCAATGAAAAGTTTGCAAATATTTGTGTGCATACATAAAACAAATTAACACGTTAAAGGTAGAATACTTCTTTTGCAGCCTAAAATTTGACTTTCCAAGATTGTTTTGTTATGTTGAAGAGTACTAAATGTTAGAACTTATCACCAATCAATTAAGCGCAAAGATTGGTCATGATAGGCGCATTTATAGTTATTCCAATAATAATTATTCTATTTGGGCCTCGAATTGATTGACCGTGCGTTCAAAATTCAAAGCAGCCGTTAACACCTCGTTGACCAATAGCGCAAGAGTTTCTCTCAGTGCGTATTCCGCATGGTGTGGCAGTGTATTGAAGTGCGCACTGTATGTGCTCTTACACTGCAAAAACGCTGGTGTTAAATTTAACACCATAGATCCACACCAGAAAAGTGATAAAATAATAGCATATATCATATATGATATTATTTTAACACTTTTCTGGTGTGGACCTATGGTGTTAAATTTAACACCATAGATCCACACCAGAAAAGTGATAAAATAATAGCATATATCATATATGATATTATTTTAACACTTTTCTGGTGTGGACCTATGGTGTTAAATTTAACACCAGCGTTTTTGCAGTGTACAATGTTTGTTTGTTTTGTTTTTGTTAGTTGATGGTGTTTGGCGTATCTACGTCCTGTACACCAGTAGCTAGAGGTAATTCGAATAAACCATATCCTTGATTTAGCCAAAACCATATGATACTGGTTCTGTCCTGTGTCTTATAACAATATTCTAGTTACTATACTTTCCTGTATTCATTGATTTTTGTATTGAAATAGTAAGCTTCTGCTGGATTTCTTATGATCTATATTAAACTTTCAATCCAATAGAATGGATGAAGGTCAGGATGAGGTCATGATTTTTGCGATCCGTAAGCAGATGATTATTTGAGGTCATTTGGTCGGGAGAGTACTTTAGACTCTGTTGTAAGATAGCACGTTGGGCTACATATTTGTGTGTGTGTGTGTGTGTGTTTGTGGTACGCTAGGAGTATCGCGACACCGTTGGTGTCAAGATGAATTATGATAGATTATATATTTGTTTGAATTAAATATTCTGGACTACATTCGACCCAAATACTTAACGGAGGTTATTATTTTGGCATATCTGAGGTACACAACAAGTTGTAAGCATAACCGTAATGTGTGCAAATGTAGTTTTCTACCTTTAAGCTTGGTGATCGATTACTTATGATATATAATCGATCGCTAATTTCTGCTGCTGAATAATGAATGTTAAACATATAAATGAGAAGACCAAATACAAGTATAATGCATGAGGTAATCTATTGGTGTACGGGGTTCGGAGCCGCCAGATGCGATTTAAGTCGGTATAGAAATTGTTTAACAAATTAGGATAGACATACATGAATTACTGATGTGTAGTGGGATTTATAATATTTCAAATCTTGATCTGAAAATACAGCCCATACTATTAAATAATATAGGCATATAGACTCCTTTGGATACGGATTTACTATGTCCCGATTATTTTCGGACGTTATATTTTCATAATTCTATATTCAAATATTGTTCTAACAAATGATCATGATATCATTTATGTATAGCAGTGCCAATTCATAGAAAATGCTGATTTAAACCTTGATCTATGCTGCCAAATTAGCTTGCATGTCCAAATTAGTGGCAGCATGAGGTTTGTTACGGTATTTTACAAATACTGAATTCTTAATTTAATCTAAATTTGTCAAATTGATTATATGAAACAATGTGCAAAATCGAAAGAACGATATTGAGAAAAAAACAATAACCTCAATAATAGACATTTTCGTTCAAATATGAAATATGAAAAACTTTGCCGTTGAAAGGGGCGGTCAACAGGATGAGCTACACTTTTGGGTATGGGAGGGGGTAATTGAAAAACCATTTAAGCCAAACACTATATAGCCCCTATATGTTCACTTACTTTGGAAGGGGTATGGATATTATCCAAACGTCAAAGTTTCCAAAATAAAGTTGGGTAATAATTCTCGTAACGTGTTTTGTAAAAAAAAAAAAAAAAAAAAAAATATCTGCTTCTTAACTCATAGAGCATATTTGCAATTGCTTCATTTTCATGCCATTTAAGAATTCGTTCTTCACAGCATAATCATGATAATGTATACATTTAACGTAAGAGTCATGCCATTCAGATTTGAATGTTAAAATAAAAGATGAATATTGCATTTTTAATTAGCAAGATTGCCTGATTGTTTTTATGCAAGATAAAACAAAAAAAATGGCTAAAGAAAAACGCGTCTACTCTGTTAGTATATAAGAAATATCTTGTGGACAAATTGTACTGGACTATATAGCATACAGATTCAAATTGATATTGTCTTGAATATTGGTAGTGTATGTTTCTTTCTTTCCTTGGTGACGTATTTTACGGAGATCAGCAGAATTAACAAGTCTTTATTTGGCAAGACACTCGACAAAAAATGGGGATTACTCCGCCCAATTTGTTGACCTCCCTTCTTCTTTTCGGTCCGGTAACTCCCAGAGAGATGAAAAGACTGTCTACCTATGACGCACCCGGGCTTCGTTCGGACTTTACCCTCCACACAATACATGCAATGCTCACTGCAGAAATGTCGTCTGTTCTACAAAAAGCACCTGCACGTCACTGCATTGCATGCACCGGTGCATTTGCTTTTTTTCATCTCCCAAATGGGTTTACATTTCCGTGTGTGTACCTTTTTAGTGGCGGATTGTATTGACATTGTTATTTTTCACAGTCCCATTTATAGACAACTTTGATGCTTTTAACGTTCTGTGGAGTTATACGCTGCGGTAAGTTGAATTTCATTTCTAAACTATATTTTCTAAAATGCACATAGATGTATTCCCGACAGTATTTACGTATATGTTGAAGATTATATTGGTGGACGCGACTCGGCTGGCGCCAAACACTGGACGAAGGAAAAACTTGGTAAAGTCTTCGTCCTAGTGAGTTTGCATTTTCACAAATGAACCGAGTTTGATGTTATGAATAAATTCATGACCCCATTGCAAGGCGAATTGTTTGTTGTATTGGTTTGCTTTCTAAAACATATATTCATCTGTCTACTCAATATTATGAATATCGACATAGTCTATTAAACGCATTTTGGTCAGGCACAGAGGGGGAGGGGCATCAAGGTGCACGCCCCCCCCCCCCCTCCAATTTACTCGTAGCTGTCGGGAAATCGAATTTAAAGGCATTTTGGATTTCGAAAACCTTGCCGGATATCTCTTTTTGTCAGCTCTTCGGGGGGGGGGGGCATTTGTACTCTATGAGTGGCGCCGAAATTCCCGAAGATCTTCTTTTGCTTATCATTGACTCGAGGGTAAGTGACGAAAAGCCCCCCCCCCCCCTTTCGTATATTGGTACGCGCAGTAGTGTAAACTCATTGTTGCTTGATTATTCCATGCAATGAAGGCCGTATTGATATCATTAATGGTAGGCATGTCATCGTGACAAAATTTGTTAATTGAATGATGGTCAGGTAAATTAATGAATAAGGGACTCATTTTGCCTCAAGCGCTCTACGGCACAGACGAGGATTGGATGAGGGAATTTAATAAAATTCCTATGTAATTTCCTAAATTTCAAGAAAACGTTTGCGATTTATTGTTCTGTTTCTGATTTTGCTGCTAGCATAAGAGAATAAAAAATATCTTCGTGCATTATCTAGTTTTCTCAATTGACCAAGACGGGGTTCCTGGTCGGAAAACATGATGAATTAACAATGATTTACTTTCTCAGGTAAAGAAAAAGTTTCCTATTATTAAGAGAAAACTCGAGGAAAAGGGCGGCTTAGAGTGATTGTTTATGATTATTAGTTATAATGGTTAATCTTCTGGACGCTTTCTGAGAGAATGTTATACTGCATTATTTATTTGATGAGGGTACTTCTGTTTTACACCGAGAAATAGAAGGATGGTATTTTATAAAAGGGTTAAAACTGTCAAAGATTGCTTGTAAAATGGGTCCTCAGTTCCATTTACCGCTTTTTCTTTTTTTCTGCCCCGAAAACGCCCACCAAATAAGGGCCACAATGTGCAGATAGTGTGGGTTTTTTTAACCCAGTAAAAGGACCTAAAAAGAAAATATGAAAGAAACCTATTATCTAATTCTAAAGATGCATCGGCAAGTCATCAATCATTACATTAAATTTGGTTTCCATGAAACAAATTTAATATAACACGAACAATGGAAGAAATTGCATTTTCAACTCATGAAGTACCAATATGTCCGACGTATTGTTATGTAAATTTGGACCCGAAATAGCCATTTTATCGTCGCGCGACGCTAGCATGCAATCCATGTTCAATTCCATTTCCTTTTATTACTGTCAGACTGTGGCAGGCGCGGATGATTTACGAACCGATGTTTTATAACGACTTGATGACGCCATTAAGCTCATTTCTCTAATAATTTACGCCGAACTCATTTGCATTTGTTCCAATGTAATTTTCAAATACATTATATATATAACTCTATACTGAATAAACCATGCACTTCAAGAAATTGTCACCTATATTATATTAGATGTACATTTTGCAGAATGCACATTATGTAATGACGCTTTATTTTTTGCCGCAGGTTTATACATTTTTGTTCAACATTATATTGAAAACAAAAATAAGTGATGTATCTGAATAAGAATATGTTGTTTTACTATTACAATAACTTCCAATGATAATGATGAATATAATAATATAATGATGATAGCGATGGTAAAAGGTTGCATTTGGTATACGCATAACTTTAGGAACGCAACTGCATGGTAACTGAAAGATTCAGTTTTATCTTTCAGAACCTTTCAGTTTTTATCTTTCAGAACCTTTCAGTTTTATTGATTTATTTCTGCTTATTATCGTAAAGCCACCGATGCGATGTTCTGATATGGGATCATGATTTTTTTTTAAACATACATGTAGTTATATTTATTTCTTATTTTGTTTATTCATTTAAATAAAACTTTTCGTGCAGCCTCTTTATCTTCGTACAAAATTGGTCAGACCAGAACAGATGACTGAAAGAGATGAGTAGTTTTGTTATTTGCCATATTGATAATTATAATTAGAATCATCTTATTCGAATTTACATCTTCTGAAAAAGTTGCGCTATTCATGCTCGCATTGACTTCAACATTATTCTTCTAACAAAATTGTGCAATAGAATTAGCGCCTGTGTATTTTGCTGAATTGATTACTACCTATATACACCAACAAGAACTCTCAGATATTCTCAAAATTCGCTTTTTTTTCCTCCACAAATTAATGCATATACTTTTGTGGGTCTAAATATTTTAAAGCAGCTGCAGCAAAACTTCAGAATAAACTGTAAGTTGATATAAAAAAGATCAGAATACGTTGAAAATTTTCAGGCACGTCTGAAAATATTTCTATCTAAAAAGCCATTTATTGTTAAGTTCCATATGTAATATTTAGTGCACCCGTTGCACCTAGGGTCTGTAACATAACAGATATACGATAAAATGAAAATTGATCGTATGGTACATGGTACATGTTTTGCCATAGACTTACGATTAATACCTATCGTAAGTTTAATTGCATCTTTTATGTTACAGGCCCCTGGACAACTAAATCAGAAACTATTGCTTCCCTTTTCAGTTTTCTAAATCAGCGCATTTAGAGACACATGAGTGAAAGAATAGTATATATTTGATTTGTAATGGACAATGTCAAAGCTTTGAATGATGTTGCATGAAATTTGGGGAATGATTTAGAATATGTGAACCCACTTTTCCTTTCATACACATCTTACGATACCATTCATGTATTAACGTAAAATAACGATCTCTGACCTTGAGACGGTCTTCTGTTTGCATTTCAACTGAGATCTTTTGTTAAAATTTCTATAAATTTCGACGTTGAATAGTTATGAATCTATAAATATACTAAAATGGCAGGAATGTCTAAATAAAGAACGACACGTCGTGGGCTATGGTGATATAGGACGGAATTTAGCCTTGTAAGTTCTTCTGTAAACTTGGCCATGAGCAAAAGTCAATCTAAATTATATTTCAAAGTTTGGAAAGATACGCATAAAGACTATAAGCTCAAAGTGCTAATTTGCTTACACATTTGGTATTAAAATGTTTAATGTATATTCTGGTGTTGAAACAACACTTTACATTTTTCAATGTATGGTCTGCGTGTTGGATTTATATATATATATTTTTTTTTTTACTGTTTTTACTCATAGAGAAAATACTTTACAAGAAGTACAGTAGTATATTTTTTATATTTAAACTATATAGGGAGAGCATGTCCGAGGCTCAAATCTGAACCCTCGAGACAAATAATTTCTCCATATATTACTTAATGCTAGACGCACGCCACAAAGCCATTGTCAATTTACTATACACCAGCACTAAAATCCACGGTGTTGGTTGAACACAAGTTCGACATATTGCGCAACACCAGAAAAGTGTTAATGTGACACATTGTTGAATGAAATTGATTAAAATGGTGCTCACTTTAATCATTTACATTGTATTGTTGTTATTTCAACATTTATCTGTTGCTGCATGATACTTTTGCAGTGTTTAAAAAACACACAATGGATGTAGCCTTCGAGTCAGTCAGCTCGAAGACCATTTTAAAATTTGATTCAACCTTCATGCACATGAATCACATATTACAATGATTACTGGTACCTGATTCTCAGTAAACCGGTACTTCTTTTTATTTACCTATCAAAATGTAGAAATAACACGTTCCGGTTAATGGTCTGTAAATACTGCCTCATGTAGGGGTGGAGCCAGGATTGCCAACTAGGGGAGGGGGGGGGGGGGGGGGCGATGGTAATATTTCTTCCCATCGCTCAGTTTACAATGTAGATATCTAGGGGATGCCCAAACAGGGACGTGGCTCGTCCCTCCTCCCCCCCCCCCCCCTTGGTATGCTAATGCTCACGTGAATTTACACAGTTGGTGGATATATCCCCGAATGAGTACCTATTTGCAATTCTTTTCTCGCATTGTGTACAGTTCTACTCAGACGACTTAAGGTAAATATTACAAGTGACATCTGCTACCAATAATTTGACGAACTTTGGCTGTTAAACATGAAGGGTTATTTCAATGGGCATTTGCTATTGAAAATTAGAATCAGAAATTTGGTTTTAAATCAAACCGCGTGATTGCTGTGATTATTTTTTCTGGTATTCGGTTAATTGGATATATTGAGATCGGAAGAGAATAAGCACATGAATGCATACTACAAAAATACATAACAAATACGATATAAACTATTTCCGTAAAATAAAGTGGGTCATGGGGCAATAGATCCGTACGCTGTGTATTACACTGACGGTGCGGACACAACACTCACAGGCCGATTCCAGTTTGAATAGCATTAAAAAGGAGCATTGAATTGGCATTCGAGTTAATTTTCTGAAAATAATCTATATCGTGTTAACATGTCCTACTGATATACAGAAACTAAACGCCATCTTTCCGTCTGAAGGAGACGGGACTAATTGAATAAAACACCATTTCTTTTAGTGAAGAAGGACGTAAGTGTAACTGTGTTGTTTAATATATAATTAATGTGTTACTTTGTGCTTCGTGTCATGGTTTAAATCACATCATATGGCTGTAAACGGAATATTTTTCTTCATCCACGGTCTGTAGTTGTACGCTTAAAAAACAGCTTGCCATAAGTTCAACAACGACTCTGGATTCAATATAATGGTCATTAATAGAAACGTTGTAGAGCAGCTCCTATGATGAATTAACATTAATGGTGCATGTTTTATACGTTTCGGTGTTGAAAAGGTGTATTTAATACATCTTATTCCATTATAGTGTTAGATTATAGTCAATCTAATTCGTCGCCGGTGTTGTTCTTACACCCTATTTTGTTAATTATCATCCTTGGTATTTTCAATACATAATATTAGCAAAAACTATAGTTTCGTACATGTCTCATTCTGTTCCCCAAGAAAATGTTAATTCTGCAGATGACAATAATAAACACACCCTTTCTTACTACATATTTACACATAAANCGGTATGCTAATGCTCACGTGAATTGACACAGTTGGTGAATATATCCCCTAATGAGTACCTATTTGTGGTTCTTTTCTAGCATTGTGTACAGATCTACTCAGACGACCTAAAGGTAAATATTACAAGTGACATCTGCTACCAATAATTTGACGAACTTTGGCTATATTAAGCATGAGGGGTTATTTCAAATGTAATTTTGGGCATTTGCTGTTGAAGATTAGAATCAGAAATTGGGTTTTAAATCAAATCTCATGATTGTTACGTTATTATTTTTCTGGTATTTGGCTATAAATTGGATACATTTAGATTGGAACAGGATGAGCACATAAATGAACACTAAAAAGACTTTGATAAACACGATACAAACTATTTCCGTAAAATAAAGTGGGTCAAGGGACAATGGATCCGTAAAAAGATTGAACTGTGCAAACACAACAATCTCTAGTTGGTTGCGACTTGAATAGCATTACAAAGAAGCATTAACTTGGCGTTCGACTTAACTTTACGTAAATAGTTTATATCGTGTTAACATCAACTAATGTCCTATTGGTATACAGGAATGGTATTGAAACACCATGGGTGTTAAAATGAGCACCATCTTTCCATCTGTAGGAGATAGGACTAATTGAATCTAACACCACCACTTTCAGTTCGTATATCAGAGAGAACACAAAGTGGCCATCGGAACAAGGACGGAAGTGTATTAACAGTGCATGGGAATACATGGTTAATTTTTTACTGAGTGATCCGTGTTATGAGTGAAGCGGTCATGTGTGGCTCAGTGGTAGAGCGTCTGCCTCATGAACGGAAGGTCGTGGGTTCGATCCCCGGCCGGGTCATACCAAAGACCTATAAAAATTGGACCATCTGCCTTCTTGCCAGGCGCTCGGCATTAAAGAAAGGAGAAGGGTAATAATAACTTTATGTTATGCAGGGCCCACTGGAAGAACAGCTAAGTTACAGCTGAATGTGGCTACCCTGGGTAAATAAGACATTATTATTATTATTATGGTTTAAAGCACATATTATGGCTGTAAACGGAATGTGTATTATATCTTTTCTTCTTTCTCCGAGGTCGTTAATTGTACGCTGAAAAAAAAACCCTCATCGTGTCATAGACTTAACAATGACTCTGGATTCAATATAATGTTCATTAATAGAAACGTGTTAGAACAACACCTGTGATTAATTAACACCAATGGTGTTATATACATTTCTGTGTTTTAATACATTCTATTCCATTTTAGTGTTAGATTATAGTCAATCTAATAATTCGTCGCTGGTGTTGTTCTTACACCTTTTTTTTTTTTGTTGATTATCATCCTTGGTATTTTCAATACATAATATTAGCAAAAACTATAGTTTCGTACATGTCTCATTCTGTTCCCCAACATGCCCAAGAAAATGTTAATTCTGCAGATGACAATAATAAACACACCCTTTCTTACTACATGTATACACATAAAGCAGGGTGTTAATGATTTAACACCGAATAGGCTTCATATTGGACAACACAGACAAGTGTCAGAGTAACATTAACAAGGAATTATGATAGCACCATTGGAATAGATTAAACTCAACATTGGTGTTGTTCACATACTATTCTGGCGTTGCCGAATGCAACCACCAAATTCATGCAAAGTCAAAATTGCATGCGATCTGTGTAGATAAAGTCTGAGTATAGAGCAAACAATATTACGAACGATGAAAATGATATTCGTAAGTATGGAATCGACTTCACGAGGACTTTGACCCTTTATGTAATGTAATATGATCATAGTCATCAATCACCAATAGTATTCGCATTTAGTCATATAACTATACATATATTATATCGCCTGATGATACCTTGATGCCACAATATATTGAAATGAAAAGTCATTATTGTACTCGGCGTGCATTTCCAGTCTTTCTGATCTATAATTCGTTGTGCTAATGGAAAAGCAAGTGCAGGATATTGTATGGTGAGAATGAAATATATGAATTATACATTTGTCGTGATTTAAAAATGCATTATTATTATTAGTTAAACCTTCCCGGTGCAGTATGCATAAGTAGCTGCTCAATTTGTAGTGCAAATATCAACTTAGAAATATTTTCCTGTGAAACTCATTCGTCAAGACTGTGAAGAATAAATTTTTGCAATTTTCGTGCTTATACAATCTTTCTTTAGTATTTGTCCAACATATAGATCACTGATTGCAAACTCCAGAGTGCTAAGTTAACACCGACTGGATGCGAATAATATGCAACACCAAAGAAGTGGGAGAATAATTACACCAAAAATCGGCAATGAAGAGACTGTAGTCTTAGCACGAAATAAAATAACACCAGTTGAATCAGTTTAATTCAGCACTGGTGTTGTTCTAACACCTTTCGGTTTTTACTAATTATGAACCTCGAGTATGTATTTAATTGACACTCGTGTTTTTTTGCATTTGCGTCTTTGTTGCTATTTTTGTAGTCCAGACCAGATCGTGTGTTGAATGAAGAAAAAGAATATTTCTTTTTGTGCGCATTTTGATCCCAGTTAGAGTGATTTGCAGACTGTTTATGTTCACCTTCATGCAGTATTTCGAGCCGCTACATCAATAAACATTGAGTATTTCTGTCCTATTTTGTAAAAAGGAGATACTTTTTGTGAGAAATCTCTTGATTGTTTATCAATATTTAACTGGAAAACTAGGATAAGCAGTGCATGTGAACAGATGCAGAAGTATCAGTAGTGTGTTTTAAGAGATCAGTACATGAACGCCAAAATAATCTACTCAAAGAAAGTTAGGGGCCATCTTGTAATTGTTTCACTTCACTCTGGACTCAATTTTCAGAATGTGATCGGGAGAAAGAGACATCGTACGACTGCAATCACTCATGCTTGAAAATGATTCCAGTGAGTTTGATAACATGCTAGAATGCTATATCTTGGATATTCCCAGAGATATCAAATATATACCTTATATTAAAACAAAGAATGTATATAATAAGGTGAGCCATTACCCTTTTTATGTAATGTATACGGCATAATGTATACGACTGAACTTTTCATTCTCTACAGGCAAAATCCTGTGTTTGCTTGAAGAAAAGAAGGAAACAGTGAAATTTACACCAAAAGGGGTAAATTTCCTACTCTCGTTTGTAGATTCTACTGGAAAACAATTAAAAAAAAAAAACCAAACAAGGGCATCACGAAACTGATACCCAGTTTACGTTTACACGGTAAAGAGCTGGACGCACGTTTTTTCTTAGCCATATTAGATTTTTTGATTGAGTAGAATTGAATAGAGCCGAGAAAAATCTATTTCCTTTTTTTGTAAAACATAATAAACAAAGGTAAAGATAAGACAACATATAGTAAGAAAATTACAGGAGGCAAACCCCTAAAAGCATAACTTGAGTTGGGGTCGCCTGAACAAAAAACAGGGAAAATATATCTTTTATAGACAAAAGACACGAATAAACGAGAATGAGTATTTGAAAATAATAATTTAGATGATATAACAAGAGGTGAGAGAGAAGAAGATAGAAGAGTTGAAGAGAAAGGAGCAGAAATAAAGAAAATACATAAGTAGGATGATGAACATGATCATGATGGAACGAGGGGGGGGGGGGGGGG
>BQKZ01003301.1:0-18581 GCA_036244855.1 Temnopleurus reevesii
CAGTATGTAAAAAGGGTAATACACCTCCTTCCCCCATCCAACTTTTATAAGGTTCCGCCTTGCCTGGCTGATTTCCATAACACTTTTCAATTGTGTTTGAATGTTTTACATTATTCAGTTAATTAACTTAATTAAATTCTCTCTAGTAATCAACAGACAATGGCCTTGGATGTTGCACCCCTATCAAAGCAAGCAGGCGGATAATTCATTATTGATGTTCTTTGATGAATGATGGTAATTTTTCAGCCTCATGGGATGACGAAATTGTGGCTGTGCGATGATATTATATGTTATCTTTTTAAAGCTCGAGTTAAGTAAAAGCGAATATTTTTGTCCACAAAGTTAGTCTCCAAATCTAAATGAAATTGAATATAGTATTATGAACATATTGTACAAAAGATTGTGTGAAAAATGAACGAGTTTTGGTACAGCTACATACAACCTAATGTGCAAAAAAAACAAAACCTCAGTTTATGGTGTTTCCCCAAACTGCGCCAATATTTTTATCTTGATAAAGGATAACTTCTCATGCACAGAATCGGTTGAAAATTTCAGAATTTAATTTTTGTGTATACCTTTTTATTATTCTTTGAACAAATCTGGGAAATTACCTCGCATAAGCCCAATAATAAACAAAATATCATTATTTTTATCAACGACAGAGGGCGCTGAGTATGATTTCGCGGTCAAATTCAAATTTTAAATGATGATCAATTAATAGAAATCAAGATACATAATGTCATGTGAAACATCCGATAAAATTCACATTTTCTTAATCGTTACCAAAACTTTATTCGGGCTTTAAACATCATTCCGGCTGGTAGCAGACAGCCAATTGTATTAATTTGGAGAAGCGTCCAAGGTCCAGTGAGTGATATCGATCCCTGATCATGTACCTACAAATTAAATGGTAAATATTTCAATATACCACGTTATGGTATATCTCAGTAGTTCAGGACAATAAAAAGTAACCTGATAACTGTTTGAGTACCCTATCAAACTATCATTCCCAGGGTGCTCACCTGCTAAACAATGGGTAAACATCAAATATATAGTGTGAATGGGATTTAGAATGATAAGACTAGTGAGTTCTTATATAGTGTGCAGTTCACTACTGCTGGCCCTATAAATTCACTTGGTGTTAGAAGCATTCACACAAACCATATTCCCCTAAATAATTCTTAGGGTTCAATCTTTAAGCCCTGATGACATAGGGCCCCCGGGAGCAAAACGATTCAACATGATTCTTTGTTCACATGCAGCTAACTGTGAACTGAACAAAGAATCGTGTTGAATCATGCTGCTTGTGGGCTTTTATGTGACTGGGGCCTTACTATAACTTCAATTGAACGCGAAAGTAACAGAACAGAAGCATTCACACAAAACCAATCTGTCTACATTGTATTTTATTACTTGATAATTTGCATGATTTCTGGAAGAGGTTACAATGTCTTTTTTTTCCTTTTAACAAACACACATCTCGTTCTAAACCCAATATACAAGATAAAATACAAGAGAATGTTCATTCTTAAGTGTTTTACAAGACATCTTCATATTGAAGAAATATACACAAATAGCTACTCAGTAGCTTTTGTTACAATAATAGGCCGGCTTACAAGTAGATTCAAATTTATGCATGTTTCTGGCGAATTAACAACTTGCATGGTACTGTATTTATCTAACCTGTTAGTATAAATTGAAGTAAAATACTAGGATTCCAGTTTGTTAACATTACTTAATGTTCTGTTGGACATGCCTTGGACAAGCTTTTGGGTTGTCAAGATTAACCTTTTCATCTACAGTACGCATAAGATTTGCATATCTTGGTAAACTCGCCTATTCAGTAAGACTGCATTCCAATTTCCAAATAGATCAACCCAATATCCCATTTATATTGAATAAAATTCTGTTCCTTATGGAGAAATCTAAATGTATATGTATTCTTAATAACATCCCCTATACTGTAAAATGGATAAAAGGTTAACGAACCCATTTAAATTAGAATTGTATTCTACTATAGGACAAACGTAAGATGATAGTGTGGATGAAAGGGATATGAAATCAAATTGAAATCGAAAATGGGAAGACAGGTGAGATTTTTTAAATTAGGGATTAAAAGGGAAAAAAAGCCTAAGTTTGAAATTCCCCAAACTCTGCAGACATGGAGCTTGTAGAATAACCTTTACCACTTTTGAAAGATGATATTTCTCCTCTTGACATGGACTCCTCTTGATCATTCCAACTCATTTGGCCATAGTAATATTCACACACACGCTGGCCTAAAGTTAATGCAAAAAAAAAAATTTGTTGATGCCTTCCACCTGACAGACTCTCTGGAAATGGCCTGACAAGAGTTTTTCATTTTTTTCCCCTGCTTTTCAAATCAAATTGAAAAATCACTTTGAAATTACAGGTAAACATGAAAAGTTATTTTCAGATGTTCTTTGGCTGTCAACTCCCTCCTTAGTCTTAGTTTCCTGCTGAATTGTGTGAATCATGCTTAAAAAATACTAGATGAAAAGAGCCTTTTTCTGTCCGACCAAGGCTTTCTTTTAAATAGCATTGGAGACCATCAAAACATGGGGGGGGGGGGGGCTAAGGTACATTATTGTCAACATTTTGTTACTAAGCACTAGTCTGTTTTAAATAAATCTTTAGAGAATTAAAAAAAAAAATTGACAATAAATGTTGTCATGTTTATTTTCTCCAGGCCTGACAAAACAAGACTCTTTAAAGATTAAATTTTTATCACATAATGTAAGTGTTGAAAATATTTCCAAAGTCTATATGCACTGCTCTAGATTTTCTATAACACAATGTATATTTTAAAATACCAAAGTAGTAAGTAGATTTGAATCACACACGCTTATATCATTGTATCGCATATCGTTAAAGCAGTATAATCTTCAACCATCTCTTCCTAAGAGATTAATTTGATATAACTTATTCTGTACATTAAGCAAGAAATATACATAAATGAAGTGATAGCAAGCATATTTTCAAATACAAGTTTATCTACTTGATAAGTACACACCTCTGTGTAAAAATAACTACCATAATCATATAAGTTGCCCCAATAAATTCTATACACAATCTTAAAAAAAATTGGGTAAATGTTTACCCAACATTAGTCCAGTTGAGGACTGAGTGTTCTGATAGCACCCACCTCTGCATATTCACTTTAATACGCTGTACACACAGGGACTGTACAGCACTCAACCACAGAGTCCTTACATAACATATCACACTGATCGGAGGGTTATGTAAGGACTCTGTGGTTGAGTGCTGTGAAGTACATGTGTGTACAGTGTAAGTGAATATGCAGAGGTGGGTGCTATCAGAACACTCAGTCCTCAACTGGACTGACCCAACATTGGATACATGAAGATTGTGATTCATCCTGCAATCCAAGAATAAATATGAGATTATAAATCTTCTACTGGTCAATGGTAAGAAGTTTGAAGTACCAACTTTGAAGTATACTTCAAACTTCCTGCCATTTCCAAAGGAAGATTTATACTCTCAATTTTATACTGCGCACTATATTGTCCATACAACTATTGGTCAAAATATGTCCTAACTCTGGTTGAATTACGATAATCGACCTCAATTTTGACATATTTTACACAACTATTGGTTTAAAAGTGCCAAACTCCTGCTGGAAGTGCAAAATTCAAAGATAAATTGGACACATTTTAACAATATTCCTATGGACAGTATGTGGCCCAGTGTTGAATCAACTTTTCCCAAATGTTTTAAGAGTGTATCATTGCTGGTACAAAATACAGCATTTAAATATTACTTCTTTTCATCTTCATACAATATTGATCATATGAACAAAAACACACAAACATTTTACAAAAATCAGTATCATAGAAGCTGTGTTAACTTGATTTATGGTCTCAACAAAATTCTGAGTAGCCATATACATCTCTATCAAAAGGTTCACACCACATGTATGCAAATAGCCCCCTCTCTTGACAAGAGATGATTGGTAACGACGTTGGTCACAATTTGCTAGGATGTTCCAAGCAGCCAGAGGAACTTGTTAACTTGATAGGGTCTCAACACAATTCTGAGTAGCCATGCATGTCCCTATTCAAAGGTTCACACCACATGTATGCTTATAGCCCCCTCTCTTGACATTAGACGGGTGGTAACATCGTTAGTCACAATTTGCTCTGATATTTTAAGCAACCAGAAAAGGCTTGTTAACTTGATATGGTTTCCACACAATTTTAAGTTGCCACATACATCCCTATTCAAATGTTCCCTCAACATGTATACGTATAGCCCCCTCTCTCGACATCAGACATGGTCATGTCGTTACCACAACCAATGTACAAAACAAATGTGCAAACAGATTGGGCATAAAGAATGAAACATCTCTGAACAAGCCTCAATACAGATGTACCTTAAGAATACAAACCTAAATTTCTCTCAGGTCCGAGGGGGGGGGGGAATTATCTGATTTTTCTAATGTTTTCCTTTGTTTTGTGTTTCATTCCAGACAAATTATATTATAATAATAATAATGAATACATGAATTATCTAGTTTTGCTATTGTTTTCCTTTGTTTTGTGTTTCGTTTCAGACATATTATATTTTAATGATAATAATAATAATGAATACATGAACACAAAATCATTCATTAAATTAAACAGGCATTTGTTTTGCAAGGTCATATGTGCTTAAGCAAATATAATGGGGTGATGAACGTTAAGACGCTATTTCTATTCTCTGATAAGTGAGCAACAATTATCAATTATGAATTTGTCAATTCCATATCAATATATATACGCAATACCAACAAGATAAGTGTATTTGTCTAGCATATATCAGGATGTATTCAAGAATACAAAACAAATTGCTATTCCCAACGTTTTTTTCTGTTTTATCCATTGACTAATGGAACCAGGTCATCCCTAACAAACAAAGTCTATGGGTATTGCAGAATTCAATAGTCTATGGGGTAATTACTGCCAAGTATTTCAATAACATTGATAAATGGCCAACGATTATCGATTGAATGGGCCAATGATAGAAAATAATCACAATATTAATCATTATCCAAATGCTTGTGTAGCATACACCAATACACAAGGCAAAACTCACATCTGTTGAAGCCATTGACAAGTTCCGTCATCCGCGACTATCGCTGTCGATTGTATTAAATGACAAATTTGACGTTAATCCATTTATAGACGGTATCGAATTCGCCATCTGGCAGGTGTTAAGAACGGCATATGTATTGAGATGCAGCTACCCTATCTAGTTTGCATGTACAGACTCTTGGCTTTAGTTGTAGTGTAGCGGTTCTGACTCTCGCCTTTAAACGGTACCGGAGGGTCGTAGGGTCGAATCCCACCTATGGCGTTAATTTCCTTCAGCAAGAAATTCATCCACATAGTGCTGCACTCAACCCAGGTGAGGTGAATGGGTACCTGGTGAGAATATTTATTCCTTGAAATGCCATGTGCGCTGGTGTACGCTGGGCTAAAGCCAGGGTAATAATAATGCAAAGCAACTTGAGCACTCAGCAGAGTGGATGCGTGCACGATATAAATTGCATTTATCATTATCATTATAGTGCATAATCAAGAGTCCGCATTTTGAGACTACTTCATGCTATTATGAATCCTTTGTCAAAAGGGCAATGCAGTCTGTAATTTCAGACTCTGTATCATGAACTGTGCAAAATGCAACACTGAAAGCAAATGGTCTGTACCTGCAGACTATACCCTATCATTTCCTTGTTCTTCTTACAAAGATGTGTGTGCTCATCAGCTGATATTTGGAAAACCAAGGAGCTTCGAAAACTACCTTCTTTCCAAATATTCATTCATACTGAATTCTGAAAACTGTTACCTTCCATGTCTGCACATATCTGAATATATGATGCAACATGTGGATACATATCAACTGCAAATATTCTTGCTATTATTGCTCTTAAAACAATTTCTATTCCAATCATTATCATAGTCATTACTTGTACTGACATTTTTATATTCAGAATCATGCAGTCAACTCTGCCTAAGTCGAACCTCTTGAAGGGGGTGTTGCTAGAAATTTGCAATTGATCACAAATCAACTGCGATCAGTTGCAAATTTTTACGCGCATTTTCATTCGTGCATGGTATGCCCTTTTAACAAGATGCACATGAAACGATGGTTCGCGTTCCGATCAACTGCAACTTGCGATCAATTCAAGATCCAAACAACACCCCCTAACTATAATCGCCTAAGTTGAAGTAGATTTTTGAAACAAATCATGCAAACCATGTGTTATTTACCTTTTGCAATTCCAATTTCTATGATGTAAAACATATTTTTTCTGGTCTCAAAAGTTTCAACTTAGGCAAAGTTACCTGTATTTATCATTTTCAAAAGTTGAAACTTGAGTTAACTGTCTCGAGCATTGTAATTTTCATACAAATAGATAATAAAGGTTCCTTTCATTCTCTTTGAATGATTAAAATAACAAAAGAATGACTTTTATGATCGACTGATGTATTTTTAAAAATTGTATAGGATGTGAAGTTGAATTATACATTTAAGAACAAAAAGGGAGCAAATCAGCCGAAATGTGAGCTTTGCCCACGGGACGAACATCACATGTGAATGTAAATGGATAAACATTCACAATTTACAACAAACTCGATATAACTTATTTCCATAGAATTAAGTCGAACACCAATTCAATGCTCCTTTGTAATGCTATTCAAGTCGGAACCGGCTTGTGATTGTTGTGTCCGCACAGTTCAATACACCACATACAATTCTATTGTTCATGACCCACTATATTTTACGGAAATAGTTTATATCTTCTTGTTAAACTTCAAAATATACCTGTATATATTCTCTTCCTGTAGTAAACTAATGCATCCATTATTCAAAATACAGCAATGTTTGGTACTCAATTTTGTCAAAATACATATATTCACAGCATGATTTATATATATATATATCAAGCACAATGTACAAACCTCAATCATTATAATGTAAAACTTTGTATGAATGTATCAATAAATATATACACCCTCTTTCATAGTAAAGGAAACTAGATTATCTAAAGTATTTGCTCTATGTTCGTGGTAATACTCTATGTATATACAGACTATAGCTGCTGACTATTTTACACACGGTGTACATGTAAGGCAACTCGGTATATTGGTATATATTCTTTTGCATAAAAATTGCATTTAGCTCATTAGGTAAATCTAAAAAATCAGCTACAATCCAAACACAACTAAAAACCATGTCATCCCTAATTTTCAATGTAGCTATAACATTCCGATGAAGGAACTTCTTGAATCACAATAGGGTAATAATAATAACAATAATATTGTCATTTATATTGCTTAACTTACGTGTGAAAATGGGTTGATCTGCTAAGTTCGTACTTAGTGAGCAATTAGAGGAGTGCAGGTAAAACAAAAATCAATTTTTTAGGAAATTTGAATTGTATTTTCTGCAAAGAAACCTCTTTTCTGTAAAGTTAAAGTTGCTAAAAAGTGATGTAATATAGCTGAATCTGAAAAGAAACAAACTTGTCATCTTCGAAAGCATATCAACAGCAATTGGAAATGACACAATCTTGTTGTAGCAAAAAAGCTTGTATTGTATATACATTTTGGAATTGGAGAATGTGTATAATCAAAATCTAAGAAATGTTGGAATTCATTCAAATGTGGATGCATGCAACCTTCTCTATAAGAAGCATCATGAAATTAACAAATTACATGACTATATATATACATTTATAGATATAAGATAATTTCCAAAATAAATATAGTACATATCATCATACTTTGAAACAATGGAATGAATAAAAAATCACCCTAAAACCATATGTAACTTACTTTACTTCAAATGAGAAAGCGAGAATCTTAAACAAATTTCCAAGAAAATGCCAACTTCCACCTTGAAATCTTAATTGCATTGTTCACAATGATTTTTTTTATTTATGCATTTTCAATATCCCATATTCAAAAAAAATAAATAACATACTTGCCCAGACTTCATCACCAAAAGTAAAATGAGATAATTCAAATTTGAGACAGTCAGTCAAATTGCCACATGGTCAACCCTTTAAGAAGATTCACAAACGGGAATGGTTTTACTTAACATTTTACTAGGCAAGTAGGTTAACTTGTCAAGTTCCCGGTTGCTATCAAGCATTTAGTGCCTTGATACGCCCTGCTGGAATTCTCCCAAAGGAGTGGAATATTTGCTTGGAATACATTTACACTTGCAAGCCTCAATCCAATAAAACATGGTAATATTAGCTCTATGTATTTTCCTTGTCAAAACTGAAGTTACTACCCTGGGTAAAAAAAAAGATGCATTGTTATCATGATTTATATTATCATCATTATTACGGATTTCCATAGTCAAACTGAACAACAATTATAAAGTTGTTTACACTTGAAGATGAAAAATCAAATATCTTTGATAATTGATATGCATTATGAATACACATGTACATGTATGAAACAATGGTGCCAATGTTCACCTAACATAAATATTACTATATTGCTTTCACTACTGTTCAGCCTGGTATTATATTGCTGTAAGTACAGCCTACTACATTTTTTGTAACCTCAATGACTAAATACTCCCACATAGAGCAATTACACAATTTCAATAATATATAACATATGTATATATTTATGACAAAATGACAATGTTTGTTTTACAATGTTAAAATTCAGCTCTTCAGAAAGACATTGGTTACATGGAATCTAATAACGAGGATTTGATTCAAAATTGAATACTTGGTCAAGTCATGGCGGGTGCAGCTCGCAAAGCTGAATCAAGCCATGAGTGAGGTGGGATTACAACACTTACTACGTACTACTTTTTAACGGCCGCCCATATCATCAATTATATTTTATAGCTTAATTGTGTCAATACTTGGAATTAAAAATTAAATTGGTCATATATGGGTGATATTGCTTATTTGTGCATTTGTATTGAGTTATTCAAATTCTAACAATCTATTAAGTCTATCATTTTATTGCAAATTTATCGACTGTCCCTTAAATTGTGTGATAAAATCATCTGTCTACCAGATTTCGTAGACAATTACTGGTCAAATTCCCCCTCCTTTCTCAAAAATTGAAAGATAAAAATGAGCCTGGTTGGCACAAATCAAATTGAGCTTTTTTTGGTCAACCCAAAAATTGTCAAGAAAGTTTATCTTATTCTATTAAAATGAAGTCAATAGCAAGTCGGATTAAGTTTGGATATTTTTTTCTTTTTTTTGGGGGGGGGGGGGGGGGTAATTTTGCCTTCTTTTTAAGAGTTTTTAGGCTGAGAAAAATCATAATAATACAGGCCTTTCTAAAAAAAAAATAAGAGTGAATAAAATCATTTAAATTGCAGATATTGGCTTTTTTATTCTTAACCAACACCCTGTACAAATTCTTTGTCGAAATGAAGATGAAGTATATAAAAATCTCTCATTTTATGGCATATACACTATATATTATTTGTAGAATGAGTAATACATAGAGAAATTGGTTCCAATGATTAAGCTGACCTTATATCTAAACCAAACATAAAAAAAACTAGTATTGCATACAGAAGTGCATGCCTATTGCGCAAGAAAGGAGGAGTAATCCTATAATGTTGTGGTATTTGAATGGAAGGTTTAGGAATACAAGAATAAATTTTACTTGGAGGTATAAATCAAAGAAAGAAATCTGGCAGATCATTTGAATCCCATTAATACATAATTTCTAAATGAAACACCTCAAATTTTAATTAAGTAAGGAGCATAGTATATAAGCTTTGTCAATAAAATTTGTTCCTGAATAAAGGACAATGAGAGAGATTATATAGAACATTACTTAGTCCTTATGAACCCTAAAAAGCCTAATCAATAGTTTGCTTTAGGTTTCAACTTGGTTTCATTTTGTGTTTCTTTGTTGTTGGCCTTGTATTATTTTCAGAATCTACTTTTTTACAGTAGGGTTCTTTTACGCTTTCAAATGCGATCACATAATGGTGCAAATGACCTTTAAATCATGGTCATGGTTACCATGGAAACATAACATCTCAAAAAGCCCTCAACTAAATGCCAAACTTATCATCCATCAAAATTATGTCTCTTTTCTCTTTTGTTAGGTTTTACTGAAAATTGTGAATGTACAGAAAAAAATCTGACAAACCTGACAATTCCAATTGGGCTTTTTAGGGTTAATTTATGCAATATAATGCTATCCTTACATAACTTACAGAGTTATTGTTCGAGATGGCTTTAGTGGAACAATAAAAAACAGTTTCGCTTGTATACAAACGTTCAAGTGATAACATGTGATACTAAACCCAACACAATAGTAATTAAAAAGTAAATACTTTTTTGAAAAGCCAAAACTGAATAACCACTTCCAAATATTCTATATCTTAAAAACACTGAATATTATTTCATACTACCTATCCAAAGTTTAAAAATTCTTCACCCCTACAACATCAAACCTTGAAAAATAACTAAATCAAATTTCATAAAATACTGCTTAACCCTTCATACCAATTTATATTATTACTGAAAGTCAATTTCATTGAAAAAATTCCGCATATTAATCTATATTATTCTTCGATCCTGAATTTATGATTAAAGTACATTTCATGTTAAGCAACAAGTATAAAATCTTAAGTACATTCTTTGGGAATACATTAATGAAAGAATGGATGAACCTGGCGGGAGCGCGTCGTTCTTGGCTGAGACAGCGTAGAAGATCGCCAGTTCCGGTTGACTTGGTTGCTGTTTGTCTTCGTTAGAAGGATGGTATGAGCTTGGAGCGGGAGTATCGTTGCTGTGGCAACCGTTTTTTCTCTTCCTCAAGAGATTTCTTGAACCAGACTTCCTCTAGATGCCACTGGCGGGCGACCATGAGGAACATAACACCGCTGGCGATGCTTAGTCCTAACGAGGCCCAGCTTAGATAGAAGGACCAGGAATAGTCTAAGGTGTAGCCCTCGGGAAACTGCGGCAGGATGGTTGGTCGCTCGTTGATTTCGTATTGGTAGCTGGCGATGACAAGGAGAAGTGAAGTCAGTCCCATGAAAGCTATGTAAAAAAGAGAGAAAGGGATATTCAGTTTTTTAACAAAAAATCATAAATCAAGTTAAATCTAAACTAT
Source organism: Temnopleurus reevesii (assembly GCA_036244855.1). Taxonomy (NCBI): domain Eukaryota; kingdom Metazoa; phylum Echinodermata; class Echinoidea; order Temnopleuroida; family Temnopleuridae; genus Temnopleurus; species Temnopleurus reevesii. The sequence continues at coordinate 11,148 of BQKZ01003301.1, forward strand.
GTTGGCAAGACAGGAATTGTTTAAGGAGTAGCCCTTGGGATTTTCGTACTGGTAGCTGGGGATAACAAGGAGAAGTGACAACAGTTCCATGAAAGCTACATTAAAAAAAGAGAGAACAAAAACGATATTCAATTTTAAATAATTATAAACAAAGTTGGAACTCGGTTACATTAGGAAGACTATTAAAGGTGTAATATCCAGAAAACTGTGGCAGGACAGTTGGGCTCTTGTTGATTTCATAATGGTAGATGGCGATGACGAGAATAAGTGAAGTCAGTCCCATGATAGCTACGTTAAACAAGAAAGAAGCAGATATTCAGTTTGAGGTTATTATTGACTAAAGTTGGGACTCAACTACATTAGGAATACCAAGAACAGTCTTTCATATTGGCAGCAGTCCCGTGAAAGCCAAGTGATGAGAAAAAGAGTATGATTATATTGCATTGTTTTATATTTCCCAAACAAATAGGTATGTTACATTCAAATGTTTTTTTTCCATTCTTAAGACAGGTTTGTTCACATCTACACAAGATTAATAATACCAAAAATATACTAGATAGCACTTGATAGGGAAGTGCTTTGAAGTGCTCTGTATATCATTATCTGGTTACAGGGCAAACATATTTGGTGCTTCTAGAATTCAAGGAATTAATGCTTTAAAGAATTGGTCTGGGCCAGGAAAATCTTGTGTTGATTGAAAACAGAAAAAACAGACGTGATTATGACGAATATCATGCACTTCTCTGTAATTTCTATTTTTTTCGTCGATATATACATGGGTACAGATACATTTATTGAATCAACGTTTGGAATTAAAAAAAAAAAATAAGTGTGACGGATTTAAACAGATTTTTAAAAACAATAAGTTATAGTAAGCTTACGAACAGGAAGTGCATGATCCAAGTCATAAGCACGTGACCAAAAGTCACCTGTTAAGTCCTACTGCGTACAGTAATTTATGAATTATCACTGTTTAAGTCATATCATTGAAATATTAATAACTTTCTCATTTCTTGTCAGATTTATTTCAATCCTTTTTTTCATCTATTCGTCTGATTTTTCTGCTTTTAATCAAAGCAAGAGTTTTCTAGCCCAGACCAAGTCTTTAACAACCTCCGGTGTTTCAACATCTTTAAAACCCATTTGTTTCCATCTACTCAAGATTAATAATAACTAATACACTGTATCAATACACTGAATATGTATCATAGAACTTAATAGGAAGTGCATTTAAATGCTCTGTATGTCATTACCATGAGATAAGGCTAACCCATTTGGTGTTTCCACATTTTTAAAAGAAATCTGTTAACATCTACTTGAGATATTAACATTATTACACTAGATTTATTTAGCACTTTACAGGAAGTGTTTGGAGGTGCTCTGTATCTCATCAGTGCGTTATGGCAAGGTTTCTGCATATGATCTGGCCTTTACTGCATTCAAGGAATAGATGCTATGCATTTGTGTTTCCACATTTATAAAAAAGATCTATTCACATCTACTCAAGATTAACGACAATAAAACGCTGTATTTACATAGTATCTAAAAGTGAGTATATTAGTGTTCTTTGCATCTGCATCTGGCTTCTGCATCTGGTGATTACTGCATTCAAGGAATAGATGCTATGAATTTGTGTTTCCACATTTTCAAAAGAGGTCTGTTCACATCTACTCAAGATTAATAAGAACAATACTACACTGAATTTGTATCAGCTCACTTAATAGGAAGTGCTTTGATGTGCTCAGTATATCATTAGTGGGTTATGGCAAGGCTTCTGCATCTGGTGTTTATTGCAATTTGCATTTCAGGAATGAATACTACAACATTAGGTGATTCTATATGTAAAAAAAGTGCATAGCTTCTAACATGAGAAAGTGGAAATTAGTAATAATCCTGCTACAAATTCGTAACCATCACTCATTTTACATGAAAGTGCATGGTGCTTATATGCTTCCAAGATTAGAAATATTTACTGGATTTAACAAAAAACTTGAAAAATCTGAAGCCCAAATTAGTAATGATTAGTAAGAAAAAAAATAGGAATAGTTGGCAGCTATGAAAGTGGTTGGTTCACATCTACTTTGAGATGAATGAAAATAATACACTGCATTTGTAGCACTTAATATGAACTGCTCTAAAGTGCTCTGTATATATATCAGCTGGCCAAAGCAAGGCATCTGCAGTTGGTTTTCCAGAATCCAAGGAATAAATGATACAACATAAATTGGAGTTTCCACAGTTTTAAAAGTGGTCTGTTAACATCTACGCAAGATTGGCCAATTTTCTAAGATTTTCCTTCCTATGAGAAAGCTTGCATTAGGCAACTTTCTCAATCACAATCTCAATCAAAGAGATACAATCATAAGTTGTGCGGTGGCCTTTACAATGAGGAGGGAAAGCAGCAAATGTTGCCAAAGTATATAGAGGCTTATAAATATATTTTTTAAGTTTTGCATCCCAAGGCATGCACATTTATATTACCATGTCCATGAACATGCCACAAGCTTTCGACTGCATGATGAACTGACCCACTTATCTCAATACCTGTAAATACTCTCTGAGTTTACAGGAGTGCTAATGTCTTATCCAGCCCCATATGTCAGCAATGTATGATTGTAATTAAAAGCAATAAAGCTTGTACAAACTGACCAACGCGATCTTGGGTGCTCATCATTAAAATGCCACAGATGACAGATCCATGTCAAGTGCGGCTTAGCTCAGAAAAATCTTTATGGCAAGACCATTTCCGAAAATGGTATTGACCTACCCATGATACATGTGATCACCAATACTACATACATACAAAGTATGGTGTAGGTCATCTTTCAAGACTGTATTTAAACCAGGGAGGTGCCATGAATGGAGCGACAACTCAGAGTCATGAATGTGAAACACCTGGTCATATTCAAATGATGAACAATTCAATGACCGTATTGCTATGAATTTAAAAATAAAAAATTGTTCAATCATTCCAAGAGGGTTAAGGCAAAAAAAGGGACCACAAATGCAAGATACTGCTTAAAAAAACAGTAACCCAACAGTAACAAAATATTTCCATCCATCTAAAAAAGATATTACACTATACATTTTTTTCTCATCTTCAAAAAGTATCAATATTGATTCACATCAAAGCCTCTGGCAAACCCAGTGATCAACATTTTGTCAAATTACACCAGTTGAAATTCAAGTGTCAATGATCTCAATCCATAACGAAATACAGCATGTTGAATCTATCTTCAACACATGTGCATAATTACGTCATGTATACATCATGCATTCATTGCCTTGCATTGTCTGTGATATCAATTTAGTAGCGACGCTCGTGAGCTCCCGCCATGTCCTCATCACAAATGCACATTTGTATGTTCATTTATATGTATTTCTACAACATGTATACCTGCCTCATGATATTTATAATTTTTCTTTAAATCTACATGTATAAAAAAATTGCCTCCAAAGTTTATTTTCGTTTTTCACAATTATATTCACCTGTATATATATGCATGCATTCTATTTCATGCTGCTTGTTGGGGCCTCATGGGAGACCAACTTATGTTGAAGGGCTACACCGGAACAATTAATAAATATATAAAATATATAAATATATACAACATGCTTCACATCAAACGCTCTGGCAAACCCCTGATATATCAGCATTCTGCCAAATTACACCAGTTGAAATTCAGGAGTCACTGATCTCAGTCCATAACGAAGAACAACATGTTGAATCTATCTTCAACACATGTGCATAATTACGTCACGCATTCATTGCCGTGCATTGTCTGTGATATCAATTTAATAGCTCCTGAGCTCCCGCCATGTCCTTATCACATATATGCATACATTGTATATATATATTTATACATATTTCTACAAGATGTATGTACAGCCTCATGATATTTTTAATTTTTCTTTAAATCTACACAGAACTATTGAATATGAATCGCTTGAGAAATATATCATCATCTTTCAATGGTATGTAAACTGCGATTCACAGCAAAAGCCTCTGGCAAACCCTGATATATCAGCATTCTGCCAAATTGCACCGGTCAGAATTCAGGTGTCAATGATCTTAGTCCATAACGAAGAACAGCATGTTGAATCTATCTTTAACACATGTGCATAATTACGTCACGCATTCATTGCCGTGCATTGTCTGCAATATCAATTTAGTAGCAACCCTTGTGGACTCCCGCCATGTCCTCATCACAAATGCACATTTGTATGTTAATTTATATGTATTTCTACAAAATATATACATGCCTCATGATATTTTACATTTTCATTAAATCAGCATGTACAAACAATTGCTTTAAGAGTCTATTTTCATTCGTTTAAAGTATATACACCATGTTTCACATTAAACCGTCTGGCAAACTCCTGATATAGCAGCATTCTGCAAAACTACATTGGTTGAATTTCAGGTGTTAATGATATCTCAGTCCATGAAGAAGAATAGCATGTTGAATCTATCTTCAACACATGTGCATAATTACATCAAGCGTTCATCGCCGTACATTTTCTGCGATATCAATTTAGTAGCAACCCTTGTGGACTCTCGCCATGTCCTCGTCACAAATGCACATTTGTTTATGTATTTCTACAAAATATATACATGCTTCTGATGATATTTTACATATTCATTTAAATCTGTATGTATAAAAAAATTGCCTCCAAAGTTAGTTTAATTTTTCACAATTATATACACCATGCTTCACATCAAACGCTCTGGCAAACCCCTGATATATCAGCATTCTGCCAAACTGCACCGGTTGTAATTCAGGTGTCAATGATCTTAGTCCATGACGAAAAACAGCATGTTGAATCTATCTTCAACACATGTGCATAATTACGTCATGTATACATCACGCATTCATCGCAGTATATTGTCTGCGATATCAATTTAGTAGCGACGCTCTTGAGCTCCCGCAATGCCGGGTGGCTGCTGGGAAGCAAGCCGCGATCGGCAACGCTTGCCAGCATGCCCCCCTTGCCACCTGCTCGCATCCCCACCGCTAGGGCTAATACAGCCACTGGGGGAAGAGGCTAGTCTGCAAAACAGACAACATACATGTATCTTGGTGGTTTATTTGCTTTGGCCTGTGGGTACTGACTAAGCTGAAATTTTCGCAAATGGTTTACATTTTTGCAAAGTTTGCGGTCATCCTCACTCACTGCTAGGGCTAATACAGCCACTGGGGGAAGAGACTCTGTAAAACAGACAATATAACTTGGCAGTTTGATTGGTTTGGCCTACAAGTACAGTGTACTGTAGGCCTATAAACTGAAGTTTTTGGCAATGGTGTCATTTTTAGTCATACAAAAATTTCCACTCAATATGATGCATATTCATAGGCATACAAAAACATGTGTCAAAAAAGCAAAAATAATAAGCCTACACATGTAAATTTCAAACTGGTCTCATGCATAACACAAAACTAATGAGGCGAATAGAGTAGAATGCTCTTTAATTCTAGCTGGTGCGTACCTTAAAAGGCAGCCTAAATCTTTCTGAGAGGAAATTGAGGATCTATTTGAATTACCCCCCCCCCCATAGGGATGAAGCGAGTCATCTACAGAGCCACACAAATAATTATATTTATACCCCAACTCTATCTTTCTCTCTCTTTCTCTCTCGTTACTTTAAGCCCACATTTCCTATCAGAATGTATTTTTGCCAGTAAATGCTTTTGTTTTGTTTGTTTTTATTGTTTCACATTCCACGAATAAACAATATTGATCTTGAACTCATCAAATTAAATATAATGACAAAAATAACAATTAGTATTAGACAAAGAAATGCAATCGCGTGAAATATTAGGAACCTATTAAAAAGCATAGCTTGTACAACATAGGTTCCCAGGAAAATAGTTATTCATTTAAACTCCTAACATGCTACAACTGTATCAAACATAAACATTACCCAATCTCTTTCTCTTTCTCTCTCTCTCCTTCTTTCTCTCTCCTACATGTACATTGTACATGCTGGATACATTCGATAAGCACATTGGACTGGATGTCTATGTGTCATCATTTATCCAATTTATTTCAATCACTTGAACTCAATCACATATTTTTGCACATATGTAATTGTAGTTGAGATTTCATGTACATGTGTGTCCAATTTCATGTACATGCTCATGCAATAATCTGAATACAATTTTTATACCAGACACCAATGTCACCTTCAGTGATGTTTTGGATGTATCTTCACACTCTACGGTACATGTATCATGTCTACATGTGTTTAAGTATAAAGTATTCTTGTGTAAGTAACACGAGACTAGAAATAATCAATAGATGGTACATTTCAGGGACTGCACGGAACTGGGGGCGGGGAAAGAATGCTGGGGGGGGTGCAAAAAGCAGGAAATATTCCCAATAAATGTCATTTTGTCCACGTTTTCACGAACTGACGGGAGCCAGAGGGTATTGTTACACAAAATGAGTTACAAATCCATTGATACGTGTCCATCTATAGAATTAAAACATTGCTTGATAGGATGCCCGTTGAATTGGCGCTATGTCAGGATTTATTTGTCTTCATGCAACAATACACTTTGACTCACATCACTTCTTGAAAACATGGACGATTTAATACATGTACAAGCCTATGTGAGTGTGTAAAAATGGTAACACGTCCCCTACTGTGGCAGCCCCCCTACTTCTTTTCAAAACGCTCCATGTTGCCTAAATTTCGAAACCTTATATAAGAGCCCTGCTTGCATAGGGTCTGCATGTGCAGACTAGCAATGACAAGCGAATTCTAATGTAAGCTGGCGTCATGCACATGCATGCATACATGTGCATTATGTCTGCGTTCCTTAATGAATCCCAGTGACATAGCTGGGGACTTACAAAGTGGATTGCACACAGGAGTTTCATGGTCTTGGATCATGGAGAGGAGGAATGTATCTCACACAGAGATGCCAACTGTTCCATGAGCTTACACAACATAAAAGATGCAATTAAATAATAATAATAATAATAATAATAAACAAAATTTATATAGCGCTTAATTCCAGAAAAAGGTTCAAAGTGCTTTACAGTATAAACATAACAAATACGTAGATTAAGATGATAACAAACTTGTACAAAATAATAATTAATCATACATGTATATGAATGAGAATTATCAAAACAAATAGAAACATATCAAAACCTACGATAAATATTAATTGTAAGTCTATGGCAAAATGGGAATCATAGAGATAAGATTAATTTTCAATTTATCGGATCTCCTTTATGTTACATGACCAACTAGATGAATCCTCAACCGCGCACGGTCGAAATTTATGCCTCCGCCATCACGCAATCAGAAATATATGTACGGCTTGTTCCATGCCATCAGAAATCAAAAACATTTTACAAATTTTGAGCACTGCCACCTTTGACCCTACGAACCCAAAATCTCATAAGTTCTTCCTCACATGC
>BQKZ01003302.1:29176-41710 GCA_036244855.1 Temnopleurus reevesii
GGGGAAGTGTTTTCAAAATTCCAGGAATGTTGAAATATAAATAGAGATTGGAGAAAACTAGAACTTGCATGATGTGGAAAATATTAAAATAGAATTCATTTATTATTTGAGCTTCTCTCGCTGCTCTTGATTTCTTCACGGAGGACGAGTTTAATAGTTAAGTCTACTCGGAACAAGTCACTTTTTTTTAAAGCTTTTCCTTAGTCCTTTTCAGGGCTACCGTGTATTCCTCGAAAGATAACCCTACACCACATGGTGTAGTCGCAAATCTATTTTTATGAGAATGAGTTTACCTGAAAGAACAAACAGGAAGGAATCGGATTGTGCGTCTTCAAAATAGAAAAATATAAGGAAAATACACACATAAAGAGGAAGTAAAAATCTACCCAATACGTGGAAAATCACTTCTCATGCTATTCTCTTTTTTTTTAAGGTGAACTGTGGGTTTTGAAATATGAAGTCCAAAGTTCAGTTCTTTTCCCCAAATTTGTGCCCTTTTTTCCTCCTCCAAGTTTACTGATTTCTGAGTAATTACTGTACTTAGGGACATTCGACACAATGTTTTCTGAAATATGAATTTTATCAGTAGAATTTAGAGAACAGTCTTTAAAGTTTATTGTTTCACTGTGGAGTATTTGGAAAATGTGGATGTTGGGGACATTTCTTCAGGCGGGTCCAAAGGTCGTATGATGGTATATCTGGGTTCTTATCTGCTCTGACGCATTGTCAAGTTTGCTTATGATGATGAATGGTTGTTTGACAGAAATCACAATCTAGTTATTGACAGATTTTATAGAGGCATAGACCCTGTTCAAACCTAGTTTTCAAAGTGGCTTCAGGGAATAGTTTGACTTCTCATATATTTGATTAGCAGTTCCAGACATTGAACAAATATTTTCGTTACTTACTGTACAGTTGTATGTGAAAAAGGTGCTAAACGAAACATACGTCATACATTGTATATTTATAGCAATCCTGCTAAAATGCATTGCAAAGTGTGACGCGATATCAGGAAAATTATACCCTTGGGTTTCCACAATTAAAACTAGCTTTGAAAGTCGGTTCCGAAGACCAGTTGTGTATCTGTTCAGATTACAGACTCGTGAATTGGATTTGAAGTCCACTTCAAGTTTACATGTACTTCGCACAAAGTGGATCTATACATTGTAAGTTTGTTGTTATGACGATGGACAAATGGCGCAGTAAACATTTTGTTGCCTTATTTTTGAAAGATGGAGAAAATATGAAATTTTGTATCATAATACAAAGTGAAAGGAGAGTTGCCCAATATGACTTAAAAATAATAATGTGAAAGTTGTGCAGCCCTGGAATAAATTTCCTGGTTCGCTAAGCATTTTAGCATGATACACAAAGGATATTTTGTTTTGGACTTTTTTTTTAAAGGGACTGACTGTACAGATCTAGTGTATTATGTTTCCATATTGTCTAAAATTGGTTATGAATTTTGAAAAGTGAAATTATTCCTTGTTGTAGGATCAAGGATCTGATCCGCAAAAGCAGGTTTCACTAAGACTTCAAGAACTTCACAATATTCAATTTTATCTTACTCTCTTCATTCACCAATAACACACTAATTCTATGAGTCGGTTTCCCTTTAAATCTAAATAGATAGACAATGTTACCATTCAGACATGACCAGCAAGAGATTGGTAGGGGGGGCCTTAAAAAAGGCATTATGATCAGTGTAGTTAGAACCTATCCCCCCCCCCCCCCCCCCCCCCCCCTAGCTTATCTCAAAAAAAAAAAAAAAAAAAAAAAAAAAAAAAAAAAAAAAAAATCCAGAAAACAGTCTCATGTACACCATGGTTTGAAGAAAACATTGTCTAGAAACCAATAATTACAAATAAAAACATGAAGGATGAAGAAAACCGCAATTAATCTTTTTTGAATGAATAGAAACATGAAGGTTAATACACAGTATGCAGTTTATATTTCACACTCTGCAGTCAGTTACAGATTCCCATCCTTGTGTTTTCCATTGAAAATGAAATAAAAGACAACGTTTTCCAGGTATTTTTTATGAGTCTTGAGTGTGAGGGTAGTGTAGCCCCCACACTACATATATCTTCCATACATACATTAATGAATTTCTTTGACGTATGTATTTAAAGCAGGTACTACTGTATTACTGTGCTGTAAAAGGCAATATTTTAGCTTACATGAATAATAGCAAATTTATCAGACCTATTTTTGTAGTGGGTTGTTATTTTCATGTTACGACAGATAGTTGTACACAAGTCTTTGGGCATTATAATCATGAAAATTATAGCGAATTCATGGTTGCAATAATTTGCAAAAATAAAATCCCAGCGAAAAATTTTGGGCATATATATAAGCATCAGAATTCATAGTCAACACAATACTTATCGTTAAAAAGACGTTTTTGAATTGCACCCAATATTTTGATAGAACAATGCGTATCTGGTAGTGGGCATTAGAAAAACTCTATATTCTTCAAAAGCTATATTCTCAGCTTTAAAGCCCATGTATAGTTTTGGTAAAAATTAAAGAAATGTGAATTTTGGGGATATATACCATGACATATAGTTTCTATACACATTTCAAGATCATAGCATATTTTTCTACGAGCGAATTCTTTTGAAAATTTGAATTTGACCGTTAAATCGTATTTAGCGCCCTCTCTTGGTTATAACAATATTTTGCTTCTTATCGGGCATATAGAAAATTATTTCCAAGATTTTATTAAAGCATGCTAAAAAGGAATACATAAAGAATAAATTCTGAAATTTTTATCCAATTCTGTTCATGAGAAGCTGTCCTTTATCAAGAAAGAAAATATTGAATTCGCGTCGGGGGCTACGACGCTAAAATATTTTCCACACTTTAGGTTATAACTTTTCCAAAACTTGTTAATTTTTCGTACAATCTTTTGTACAACATGTTCATGATATCATGTTTCTTTTTAAGTAGATTTGAAGACAAAATTTGGCGATAAAAATATTCGCTTTTACCAAAACTATACTTGGGCTTTAATTGACAACAGTTTATGAAATTGAATTCAAGAATTGACCGATTTTTTTTCTTCAAATTTTTCATGGAATGGCCCATGTAGCATGATTACAGAAAGGTTGGAAAAAGAGCAAAGATTTTAGATTTTCATTTAATTTTTTATGCAACCTGATTGCTATTATGAATCCAGTTATTGCAGGGAATAAATTTTAAGGGGAGTGAGAGCGATTGCTTTCCTAAAGCTCCCCTTAAATGCTTTTTGGGGAGTGATTTATTGAGCCCCTTGTAACCCCAATTTTACTACATGACGACCCAATTTAGCTCCCCTAAAACTCTCCTTGAGAACATCTGCATGTACATGTAGGAGAGCTATCTGTAGCTCCCCTGCAAATTCTTAGATTCAGTCCCTGTATTGACTTTTCATTTATCTTTTAATTGGTTTGAAAGAGGTTCATCGTCAAGCCTTAAATTTCGTTGATTTTAGGGCAAGGCCATTTTTATTTAGGGCACATTTTTATACTTTAACATGAATGGGGAAAAGAAAAAAAGGGCACCTAAATCTCCAAGGCAAATGAGCCTTTTTGTGGAGGGCATCAAGGCCATGGCCTCCATGGCCTTCGATTAATTTAAGCCCTGCATCGTGCTGAAGAATAGTTAAAAACAGAGTTATTAGTTGTCTCATCATGTGCAAACGTAGAACGTTAGTCAAATAAATTAACCCTCAGTCAGTTATCTTTAATTTGTTTCATTGACGAGAACCAAGTAACAGTATAGATATTGCATCGGATATATAATCAACCTCCTAAACATGTCCTTGGTCTAACAATTGTTTTCCTGAACTTTATGCTATTAAAATGTACATGCTACTGCATTTCCATCTGACCAAATTGAAGAGGAAATTAATACTACGCAGTATTTCAGAGCTTCATAGAGATTCATGGATTTCTGATGTTGTTGTCCTGTTTTTTTTAAGGAAGTGAACCACAATTCTTCTATAAAATAAAATCTATATAAAATATGCTTCCTCACATCGTTTGTTGAAGCATTGTGAGGTTGTACATTATATATACATGGAATGTACATACTGAGGAAGTCGTATTTTTATTATCTTTTTTATATTGAAATGTGAACCTTGATCTTTATCTGAACATTTATTGGGTGGATATGTCAGCGCAAACAAATGTCTATTATTATTATTATCATTTATTTTGGTTATGCTCAACTACACCCTCCAATAAATTTCATAGTTGCCCTTTTTGAAAATTTTAATCTGCTGATACTGATAGCCTCTGTGAAAATGGCCCCTTGCCCATTTGGTCAAGTAACTTTGTAAAAGTGCGTGTCCGTTTTCACGTTTTCATGTATTTTTTTTTTTAATTGCGTACTTATTTGTCTCACATTTACAATTTGGCTCATAACATCTTAAATCTGTGCACTTTTTATATGCACGGACTTGCTGAAAATCAGTCTTTTGACTGATTGTATTTTAGTTTTACCATGAATTAATGAATACAACACAATAGTGTACAATACATAACTTTAGCACCTGGAAAGGGGGCAACTGGTTTGCTGACCGCTTCTCTGTATTTCCGTTTGACCAGGGTGAAGAGGAATTAATACTATGCAATATTGTAGAGATGCATAGAATTGTGATGTTGTTTTCCTGGTTCAAGGAAGTGATCCACAATTCTTCCATAAAAAAACAATTTATATAATTTATATAAATGCTTCCTCACATCACCTTCAAAAGGTTTGTTGAAGCATTGTGAATTTGTACATTATGTACATGGAATGTATTCTGAGGAAGTTTACTTTTCTTATTGATATGTGAACCCTGATCTTTATCAATTCTTAGCATTTATTGGGTTGATATGACAGCGCAAAAAAGGTCTATTATTATTTTTTCTTATGCTCACTGCACCCTCCAATAAATGTTGTAGTGCCCTATTTGAAAATCTAAATATCAATAGCTTTTGTGAAAATGGCCACTTGCCCATTTGGGCAAGTATCTTTTTAAAAGTGCTCGCACGTTTTCATGTTTTCAGGTTGTTTATTATGTACAATTTTTGTCTCACTCTTACAGTTCAAAGGCTAATTGTTTTATACCTCTCCACTTTTTATATTCATGGACTTGCTGAAAAGTAGTCTTTTGACTAATTGTATAAGTATCATGAATTAATGAATACAACACAATAGTGTACAATACATAACTTTAGCACCTGGAATGGGGGCAACTGGTTTGCTGACCGCTCTTCTGTATTTCCGTTTGATGGTGAAGAGGAAATTAATACTACACAATATTTTAGAGATTCATAGAGATTCATGGATTTCTGATGTTGTTTTCCTGGTTATATCAAGGAAGTGATCCACAATTCTTCTATAAAATTATACTTCATATAAAATATGCTTTCTCAATCAAAAGGTGTGTTCAAGCATTCATCGCCTGTTTATAAAGAATGTATTTTTCACTGTATATGAACCTACATGTAGATCTTTATGAATTGTGAACATTTATTGCTCAATGCACCCTCCAATATCTTTCATAGTGTCGTTTCGGCATTATAGGGGAGTTGAACCATGGTCTTTGTGTGCTCTCAATGAATGATGAAAAAGAAGATAAACAAACTGAACATTTGAACAAAATCTGACATTCCATTAAAATGAAATGAATTTTCAGAATTTTATGATGTCCTCTGCCTAAAGAAAGAGATAAATCCTATAACATGCTTTCTGTATCCTTTAGATATAGTACAGTTTTTCATAAAATATATTTCAAATCAACACCTTGCAAGAAAAGAAAAAAAAAACAGGGCCCCAAAATATAACTTGGGTCTGTGATTAGATTCCAATAAAATAGAACAATTTTGATTGGTATTGGTACTGGTATAACGTCTATTGAATAAAATGTGCATGTGACAAGGATCTTGATTGGTCATTTACATTTGCGATTAATCCCCAAATTTTGTTACAGGCCCTGAAAACAGACTATAATGCAAATTTCTTGCCACTTATATATTTTTTTTTTTAATTGTGCCTTGTATGCTATAAATGGATAATGTATGGTGCTGTTTACTTTTTGATTCCTCATTTGTGACATGATACCTTATGTTGGAATCAGAAAGCCAAGATCTTGCATAATAATCTCTGCTTTTCATTGGAGACTGAAACCTGGGGCCTGTAACATAAAAGATGCAATTAAACTTACAATAGATATTTATTGTAAGTCTATGGCAAAATGTGTTCAAAAGATATGCAATTAATTGCAAGATTAATTGCATCTCTTTTATGTTACAGGCCCCTGGTACTCCATTTCGCACTTCAATTTCCGTAGTACTACTTTCCATCCATTTATCAGTGTTTTGTTACCATATTTGATATATTCATGGTTCATAGGTACACTGGCTAACTACAGTTTTTCTCCACCCCTCCCTAATTGAGAAAGGAAGACTAGGGGTGTTGCAAGAAAGTTGTGGTCAGCTAATTTTCAAATGAATTATGATTGGAAATTCATTTTATGATCTTGGCATATGCGTCGTTAGCGCGGATTTATTTTTACTCTTTAAAAAAATATTTGTTAATGTTACTCTGTCATACTTGCAGATTTTCTTATTTTCAAAGATATAGAAAAAGATTGCATACATTCAAACTGGTTTTGTGATGATTTGGCATTGTTGGTGTAAGTATTTACATACAATAGGCATATCCTTTCTTTTTCATTCAGGGCCCCGTAACATAGAAGTTTGCGATTACATGCTAATCTGATAGCGATTGATATCAATTGCAATATGGCAAATCATGTAAGTAGTTTGCAATTGATCGGAAAATTAAATAGCGATTAATCGCAAACCTTATGTTATGGGGCCCAGATTGTGTAAAATTTAGCTTGGACTGTAGGTGCCACCAAGTATTTGTGAGATTTTACTCTGCTATGTAAAGAAATGAAGTTTTCTCATTTAATGTTGGCAGCCCTGACAGTGGTTGCCGACCATTCTGGAATATGCATTATGTTCACAAGGTCAAATTAAAATGTGAATAATGCAACAGCTGAACCAAAGTGAAAGCTAACATAACATAAACCACATTTGCAGCCATTGAAAATCTGGAATTCCTATGAAAATACACATACACTGTATCGCATACAGTATGTTGGGAAAGGTTGGCATCTCTGCAATCATAACCTTTAGCACGGAAATTTTGTTAGCCCCACCCCCATGCCTACATGTACACCCTTTGGCTTACACCTAACTTATAGTAGTGTGAACAGACTCTACTGGTCAGCTGTTTGTGTTTCAATATAAAAAAACAGGTATAAACAGTGCTTTAATACACGCTTTAGCTTACACCCAAATTATAGTAGTGTGAACAGATTCTACCAGCTGTTTGTGTTATACACACAGGTATAAACAGTGCCTACACGTTACACCAAATTATAGTAGTGTGAACAGACTCTACTAGCTGTTTGTATTATTCAAATACACACAGGTATAAACAGTGCCTACACGCTTTAGCTTACACCCAAATTATAGTAGTGTGAACAGACTCTACCAGCTGTTTGTGTTATTCAAATACACAGGTATGAACAGTGCCTACACGCTTTAGCTTACACCCAAATTATAGTAGTGTGAACAGACTCTACCAGCTGTTTGTGTTATTCAAATACACAGGTATGAACAGTGCCTACACGCTTTAGCTTACACCCAAATTATAGTAGTGTGAACAGACTCTACCAGCTGTTTGTGTTATTCAAATACACAGGTATGAACAGTGCCTACACGCTTTAGCTTACACCCAAATTATAGTAGTGTGAACAGACTCTACCAGCTGTTTGTGTTATTCAAATACACACAGGTATAAACATTACTATGCCTTGGCTGTGTGTGTGCAGTGTGCCTGGCTTGGGGTGATATATCACAGACTGCAAAGCTCGTTCTTGGCTCGATCTCCTCGATCTCCTCCGTAGATTGATATGGAGATGTGTCGCGGAGAGGAAGCCCAGTTGTGAAGGCTGCTGCTTCGCTCGAGAGAGTGATCACAGTAGTGAATGATTAAACCCTGGATCATGTAGTGGCCGATAGCAGTATTGCAACTACGTATTAATGTTTCCATGCTTCATAACATTCAAGTATTTATATCATTTGGACATTTGTGAAGGCTGCAGTTTCGCTCGAGAGTGATCAACTAAAGCAAGCGATCATATCGTGGATGTTGTAGGCTACAGCTGTATTGCAAAGTATGTAGATCAGTAGTAGTGTTTCCATGCTTCATCACATTGAAGTATTTATATCATTTGGACATTTGTGAAGGCTGCAGTTTCACTGGAGAGTGATCAACAAAGTTATGAAAGTGAGTTATCAAACGCTGGATGTTTTTGTAGGCTGAGGTAGTATTGCACCTACATGTAGATCTCATGCAAGGTTTACATGCTTCATTACATTGAAATATTTATCATTTGCCCATTTTTGAAGGCTGTGACTCGAGACTAATCAACAAAGTGAGCGATCTGACCCTGGATCATGCAGTGGGCTACAGTAGTATTGCAACTAAATGTA
Source organism: Temnopleurus reevesii (assembly GCA_036244855.1). NCBI lineage: Eukaryota > Metazoa > Echinodermata > Echinoidea > Temnopleuroida > Temnopleuridae > Temnopleurus > Temnopleurus reevesii. The sequence goes on from BQKZ01003302.1 coordinate 37,717, forward strand.
GATTAGTAGTAGGTTTCCATGCTTAATAACATTGAACTATTTATCATTTGCCCATCTATGAAGGCCTTGGCTTTGCTGGAGAGTGATCAACAAAGTCACGAAAGTGAGTTATCAAACCCTGGCTCATTTACACTGTAGTGGGCTACAGTAGTATTGCAACTACATGTAGATAAGTAGTATGTTCCATGCTTCATCACATCAAAACGTTTATCATTTGCCCATTTGTGAAGGCCGAGGCTTTGCTGGAGAGTGATCAACAAAGTCATGATAGTGTTTTATCAAACCCTGGATGTTGTGGGCTACTAGTGTAATGCAACTACATGTAGATCTGAGGCAATGTCTCCATGCTTTATAACATTCCAATAATCATCATTTGGACATTTGTGAAGGCCGCGGCTTCGGTGTAGAGTGTTAATAAAATCAAATGATCTAGCCCTGGACGTAGTTGCATTGTAACTGTACATAGAATAAGGTTTCCATACATTGAAGTATTTATGAATTGAATGACTTGGTGGAGCATTCATCTCTGTAAACACTGCTGGATTGTTGTTATTGTGGCAGCATTGTTGTTGTTTATTGGAGGATGTTTGTATTGAATGAGGAGGCGGGCTTTGTCATATCATGTTCTGTGTAAATAGTTTGTTTATTCTACTTTTCAGCATTGTTGTTGTTTATTGGAGGATGTTTGTATTGAATGAGAAGGCGGGCTTTGTCATGTCATGTTTCTGTGTAAACAGCTTGTTTACTCTATACTTTTCATGTTGGTATGTATGGTACAGAGCCGTGTAACCTACATAAAGCCCCGGTCACATAGGACCCCGGAAGCAACACGATTCACCCCGACTCGTTGTTCTGAGGCAGTTAACTGTAAATTAACAAAGAGTCGGGGTGAATCGTGTTGCTTCCTGGGTCCTATGTGACCGGGGCTTTACTCTACTTTTCATGTCGGTATGTATGGTACAGAGTCGTAAACCTACATGAGAATTCATGTGAAAAGTAATCATGGTTGTTTTTCATATAAAGCTGTTGGTAGATCTATGCATGAATCTACCAACAACTGATGGCCCTTTCACAGGTGGGGGGAACAGCGATAGTTATCATTTACTGTAGGAAAGGGTTATCGGACGTTCGTAAAATCATTCTTGAAATCACTGTTATTATCAGTATAATTAGCCCAACATCTTTTACAGACTACACTAGCAACTGCGCCAAGCCATATAAAAATGGGAGAAAATAAAGACAAAATTTGAAAATAAGTATTAGACAAAATATTTGATGATTACAATGGTTTATAAGGAAGCTGAAGAAATTCTGGAGAACATTTTGAAAATACTTTTCAGAACCAAGATTTTAAGGTTATACTTTTGCAAATCTTATTTGACATGCCATTGTCAGAATTTACTGCAACTTTTTTTGTGATGCTGAAGAAAAAGAAGTTAAAGCCCAAGTATAGTTTTGGTAAAGATGACGAAATGTGAATTTTGGGGATGTTTATCATGACATGTAATTCTTATACACATTTTGAGACCATAGCATATTTATTTTTACGAACTGATTGATTCTTTTGAAAATTTGAATTTGACCGTTAAATCATATTTAGCACCCTCTCTTGGTTATAGCATTATTTTGCTTGTTATCGGGCAGATACAAAGTTATTTCCGAGATTCGACAATAGAATGATGTAGAGATATATACACAACAATTAAATTCTGAAATTTTCATTCAATTCTAAGCATGGGAAGTTGTCCTTTATCAAGAAAGAAAATATTGAATTAATGTGGTGAACCACCACAATTTTGCACAAAATTTGCACAATAGGTTATAGCTTTTCCAAAACTCGTTCATTTTTCACACAATCTTTTGTACAATATGTTTATGATACTGCATATTTCATTTCATATACTGTAGATTTGAAGACAAAATCTGGCGATAAAAATGTTCGCTTTTACCAAAACTGTAGTTTGGGCTTTAAGACTTGTGGGTTCTTATGTGCATAGGATGTTATGATACTCTTTCCATCAGTTTACATTTCCCGTCCCCATGGCAACAACATAGCTTCGTCAACATTTTGAATATTCTCAGTTTCAGTTCTGAATTCGTTGAAATGCTTGTAGATTGTCACACTTCTTGGTTTTTAATAGATCTTGTTTTTTTGGATAGATGTGGATGAATTTCTGGCTGAAGGAAATTAACGTAACATTGGTGGGACTTGAACCACAACCCTTTGTTCGAAAGAAGAGAGTCATATTTAATACACTATGGTGCATTCTAGAGTAGAATTTTTAGCAAGCAAACACTCTGAAAATTGTGAAAATAGAACTACCCTCAAAATATCAGCTTATGAAAAAATATAATAATTCATGGAAGCTTATGCAGTAGTAATTGAAGTAAGCATCAAGAGAATAAACAGTTCTCGCCATTGACATTTTCTTTCGATAAGTACTGTTCATATCGTCCTGTTCATACAAGCGAGGAGACTTTCAGTTTCGGACGTTAAATGCACATTTGTGTGGGGAAAATTTTCAATGTTTCTTCTTTTGAACATAATCGGAGGGAATTCTTTGTACTGCATTGATCAAAGAAACACCCCATGGTGTATTAAATGAAATATCAGGAGATGTAGATTGTAAAACAAACATTATTTATTTTTCTAGGTCTGGCAAAACTTAAAACACAAAATGCAGAAATTATAGAAATTGAAAGTGTGCAACCCCACTCAGATGAGCTCTTTATGGTGAATTTCTTTGGCAAGAATTCAGGGAATAAAAATCTAAGGGTACCGTAGTGAGCGTGATTGCTCTCCTTAAAGGGGAACTACACTCAGACATTAAATTGCTATCATTAAATGAAGAAAAATACGATGAACAAAAAAGTTGTGAAAATTTGAGCAAAATTGGACAATCCATTCAAAGGTTAAGAATGTTTAATTTACACCCCTCATGGGCTCCTCAAATTTGCAACATACAGAAACAAAATGGCTGCCAACATGGAGAACTCTTAATTCACTTTGTACACATAATTTCACATTTTCTTCTTTTTCTAGAAAAGTGGACAAAGTTGTACTTTTTTTTGCAAGTATGTTATGGACATTTTGATTCCGCATGCATTTTGGAATGAATTTTGTTTATTTATTGTCTACTTTTCTAGAAAAAAGAAGAAAACGTGAAACTCTCTGTAGAAAGTGGATGGAGACTTCTCCATGTTGGCAGCTATTTTGTGCCTATACGTTGCCAATTTAAGGAGCCCATGAGGGGTTTAAATCAAAACGTTGAAAAGTCATAACTTTTGAATGGATTGTCAGATTTTGCTCACATTTTCACAGTTTGATCATTATATTTTTCTTCATCCACTGAGAGTACATCCAATGTCTGGGTGAAGTTCCCCTTTAAATGCTTTTGGGGGAGGGCTTTGTAGAGATCCCTTTTAACCCCAGTCCTACTACATTAAGACCCAATGTGGGTCCCCTAAAATTCTCATCTAGGAAATCTATTTTGTGCTCCCTTGCAAATTCTTAAGTTCATTCCTTAAGAATTGATGATTTATTTTTTACTTATTTTCTTTGATATGCAGGTTTATGATCATTTCTTTGTGACATGTTGGTCGTACACTACCAGGGCTGCACTGTACGCACTGTTGATGAACGATTTCAACTTCAACTTGGACAAGTACCAGAAAGGAAACAGCGTCAAAACCTGTAGAAACCTTGCAAGAATCCCCTCAAAATGACCAGAATTCATTACAGGTAGGGTGAACTTCAATTTCCTTTACCTTGAAGAAACCTTTTATGAAAGCTCTGTCTTCAAAAATACACATTTTATATCTCTCTCACAGAGTATTTTCTTTTTCTTTTGCTAGTTTGCACAAGTATATAAAACGTGAACAAAAATGTCTGTAGGAATCTTGTATTAAGAATGATCATGAGGTAGGAGCTGATTATCTCAGCTGTGAAAATGATTTTTGAAATACAATCAAACATGTCTATAGTGGCCATCCA
>BQKZ01003302.1:44373-57465 GCA_036244855.1 Temnopleurus reevesii
TCTTTGTTGTTGTATGATGATGATGTTGATAATGCCAGAATGACATTGATAGGATGTAACCCTTACATTATGTGTAATTTCAGAAATTGTTGGCAATTGGAAAACTTTTGCTTATTTGGTGCAACGATATTTGCACATCATTGGAATATTTAGGATCTGTTTCAAATGAAAATCTCTCAAATGGAAATCTTTCAAATGAAAATGTCCCAAACTGATTTATATTGAGCTGAGTCAACCAGCAATTTACTCTGTATTTTTATCAATTCTAAAATATTACAGAATGACACTATATCCTTACCAAGGAAATATCATTTTCTGCTCACTTTATCACTTTATTTGTCTTTCACATCGCCTAAAGAAAGTTTGACACTTAGTGACGGCAGAAATGTTGCTGATATTTTGGTGTGTATTACACCAATGATAGTAATACACTCTGTGGCATAGAATCTATTCACCCAAACATTGATACTGTAATGCAACTCGGAGGTGGTTTCCCTTCCACTTTTCCTTTTCATTTTCACTCAACAAATTCTGAAAAATGTAGATACAGCAAAAAGAAAAAAGAAAAAAAAAAGGGGGGGGATGTTAAGATACACTCAACTGACAGACCCTCTGATAATGGTCTGACCTGAACTTTTTTCCTTATTTTCCTAATGAGTTCTATTTGAAAAATTATTTTAGAAATGATAAAAAAGAATATTTTTGGCAAAAGGACACCATTCTTCAAAATCTTCAAAAATAGCATTTGAGGGGCATCCAATAATTTTTGTTTACCTACCGTATGCATATATGTATAATAAAGGAGAATGCAACTGTACGCACTGTATAAAATGTACATGTAGTTGTATCATGAAATCATTTTTCCTCTTGCTAAAGCGGAACTGACATTGAATGCTTTCAGCTGCCATATTAATTTATTGAGGAATTAACCAGGTAATACACAAACGGAACATATCTTTGGGGTCACTCAAAATGTAGGTCACAATCCGGATACGAACATCCGCAAGTGCCGAGAATTTATTTATTTTTATATCTTTTTTCTGTCTATGATAGTGAAAGTGAAAAAGTGACTTTGAAAAAGAAGCCAACCAAATAGACAAAAGGGTTTTGAAAACTGCAAAATTAGTACACAGCACCATCATTTCAAATTTGAATTAGTACATTGTATAGTACATCCTGTTCATATAGTATTATCCTTAAATGTTCTTTGCAACCTTGTACGTACAAATTGATTTCCAGAATACAGTATGATTTGGAAATTACAGTACAGTGTATTTGAATAAATACAATGCTCCACAATATCTTTGAATAACAAGAATAAAGTAAAAATGTTTAAGGAAAGTCAAATAAAAGATGTGACAGCATGGTAGTGTACATCAGGCCAAGAAAAACAGTTGCTTGAATGTCCATGATGCCATCTCTGAAAAGAAATAATAATAATAGATGCAATTTATATAGCGCACGTATCCACTCTGCGGAGTGCTCAAGGCGCTTTACATTATAAGAGCATCTGTAAAGGTTTTATTTATTCAAGTTCTAATCTTCTAATTTGAGTGAAAAGTTAAAAAAAAAAATCATGGCAAGCAATTTGCAGAGGGTCAGTCAGTGGAGGATTTTCCTGGTATGGCATCTCAATTTGCTATGCATTTGAGCTTGTTTTCTACACAAAAGCTATTTTGTTTAGCAACTTTTTCATAGACTATACAGTAAACTATTAAAAGTGTTTCCTCAATAAAGTAAAATTATTCCCTGGGGGCCAGCAACCAAATGATTTTTTTGTGCCTCGACTCCCTTTTTCGAATGTTTGTGTAGTGTATGTAGAGGAAAGGCCCCTGGATATAGACGGTTCACACGCTATGTTTACATCATGAATAACCTCTGTTTACCTTTCCTCTTGTAAGGTGTTGTGGATGAGTCAGAGGAAAACAGCTTCTATTTTTGAGCTGTTACACTCCTGATATGTTGCGTCCTTTCATACCATGTCCACTTTGATACACCTTTTGAGCTACTCATGTTTTTCCTTTCAGTATACTTTCACAGAATAGTTTCACTTTTCAAATTTTATTAGCAGTTTTAGAAGTTGAGGAGGTACTTTAACACTTTCCTGTAAAGTTCTATGTAGAAAAATTGCTTTAAAAATTTTGTGCAGCAATCATGCTAAAATGTATAGCAAACTTCTATTCGATACCAGAAAAATTATTCCCTGACTTTGTTTAAAGGGGAACTTCACACTTACATTTATGTGCTAAATAATTACAGGAGTGAGTGAAAAAATATAATGATAATCAAACTGACAATTTGAGCAGAATTAGTATCAATTACACCATTAAAAAGTCATGAATAGTCAAAGATTTGATTGACACCTCTGATGGGCTGCTAACCTGAAAGAAGTCTCCATTCACTTTTACAAAGAATTTCACATTTTGTTTGTATTCCGATAGAATTTTACACTTTGTGTTTGCAAAGAATATAGAAGTATTGATTCTGCATGCATTTAGGGATGTATCTTGTCGATTAAGTTTACTTAATTCCTAAAAAGGAAAAATGTGAAATTTGGGTGTACAGTGCACACAATTTTGGATCAAACATTGTGCATACATAGATCTCCAAATGTCGGTGTGTATTGGAAATCTTGTGCCATGTGAACAATCTTGCCAAAGAGTATCGGAAGAGTTATTGTTAGACCTAGCCAGGGAAGTGCCAGGTAAGGATATCCAATTATTTTGGGAAACATGCTCTACTGTATTTAGTATCTCAAGAATACACTTTGTTCATGCTTGTGAAGGGCTCAATGCCTGAAATGTAATGAGATTTCACTTTCTAGTATTAATAACAAATGAAAATACAAACACAAAATCAATATACATGTATTAATCAGCTGAGAAAAAAATATTTGTAATATTTAGAGATTAATGAATAGTAATTGGCTGGAAGCTTTAATTAGAGCTACAAAACACAAAGTAGCTCTGTTCTTCCTAGATGGGCAAGTCAAATGAAACAAAAGAGTGAAGCTCTCTCCCCCCTCCTCCCGAGGAGCCCTCCCCTTTAAGAGTCGCATAAATCATGGTCGGACAGGTTCTCAGAGACAACAATAAATAATTTCTTCCCTGCTTGCCAAATTCGCAATTTCTTTCAATAATCTAAGAACCAGTTTACACATCAACATGCTTTTATAATTTTTTTTCCAGGATGAAGATGTTGAAGACTCGTTTCCATTCAAAGATATCATCGACATCACAATCTACCCCTCCACGGCAGAGAGAGCTCATACGTTAATACAAATCAATCGTAGATCAACCCCTCCCATGGTAAGTTTTACATCACTTTTTTAATAGCACCTCGAGCTCCTTTCTTCCCTTTTACACTTTATTTATTGCAGAAGCTCTGTGGTGTATTTGTTCTGACCCTCGCCTTTCAACTAGAAGGTCGGTGGTTCAAACACTACCAATGGTGTTCAATCCCTTCATAAGAAATATGTTTGCATCGTGCTGCACTCTACCCAGGTGTCATTTGGTAATACTGTTTTGAATTGACTGTTTTGGTTGATTTGCATGTAGGATTTAGTGTCTTCATTGAAGCACTCTCTGCTGGAATACTCCTCAGGGAGTGGAAAATGTACACATTCATTGTATGCTTGCATGTGAGAATCCAATAGACTAGGGCAATAACCGTTTTATTGCAGGGCGAGTTGGGAGAACAGTTTGTAAAAACTGGAGTGGATACTCTGGGTGAATAAGATGCAGTATTATAATTATTGACATAAAATTGTATAATCACCACTGTGGTAAGACTTGACACTGGGACACAGAATATATCGATTGTTACCCTCCAGTTTGACATTTGAGCTTTGTTTATCAATGTGTGAGAAAATCCAAATGAAAGTGTCTTTTGAGAATGTATTTTTGGGGGTACTAGTTTCATTAGGTGAATTGAGAGTTGTTTAACCGATAATAACAGCATATGCTTGATATTACAAACATCTCTAAGCGCTTGACAATTATTTCACACAAGTTATGAACAAAAACAATATACTAAATTTGGATAGTGAACTCTTAAAAACTTATATTGAACTAACTATTAAAGTACATAAACAACTCGGTGATTTACTACCTACATGTTAATATTGACACTAAATACTATAGGCTTATCAGCTGGTAAACATATGAGAGCAGTTTATAGAAATCACAGCAGTAGCATTTTCAATTGTTACTCTATATGTATACATCAGGAAGGAAATAGTAAAATAGTATCTATTTCCCGTTCAGGAACTACCAGTGAATTCAACCTACATTTGATACTTCCCTCTTTTATAACCATTCAGACTCTTAAAGGGGAACCCACCCCTCCAATTATAATGTTTATTTTTATAGTGGATAAATAAAAATGAGATGATCAATTGAATATTTGAGCTAAATTGGACAATCCGTCTAAAGGTTGCGAACTTTCAAATTGAAGTAAAGGAATTTTCAATGATATGCTTTCTGCTGATGGGCATACATGTACATTAGCCGTGGTCGGCACCTTTGGCAGAATCTATGATGTATTCAATTGTCAAAGTTGATGATTGCACGGATCCCCGTCAGCGGCAGGGATCGCGATAATTTTGAGGATTTGAAAAATGAATTACTTTTGCACAGATTGTAAGATTTGGCTCAAATTTTCAGTTTGTTCATCTGATTTTTCATCCTTTAAAGAGAGCATGGTAATTACAGGGATAGGTTCCTCTTCAATACTGGTCTTAAATCTATATGTATCACAAACTATTTCTATTTCTGTAAACTGCACTGTTGTCAGATTTATTATCATTTGTGTAGTCTGGGAGCATTGGCTTCCATATTTGCAACAAGCATAGTGCATATATACATGTAGGGCCTGCAATCAGAGACTACACCTAGTCATAGTAGAAGTAGTCTCTGCCTGCAGACTGTGGAGTATGCAAATTGTATGAAATTGTAGTATGAAAGGGGTGTCAATGACATGAAATGGACAACTGCAGTTTCCTGGGATACCCTAGATCTCCAGGGCAGTGTATTGTGTTTGCATAGCCTTCTGCCCTGCCCTGGCTTCATATATTCGCCACATTGGAGCACCCACACACAGAACTTCCCCTTTCTCGGCCACGAAAACAAACTTGTTTGGTGGTCAAAGAATGCCATTCTTGAAAAATTGGATCGGTTGGTCGGTCAGAAGAATTTTTTTCCATTATTGTTGTTTATTTTAGGAATACCTTCATGTAGATTTTGAAAAAAAGTTCATGTCCAGAGGGGAAAAAACAGAAACCAACACGGAGTTTGCAAAGAAAACCAAAGGAACTATCTGAATTTCATTTGTAATTTTTAAAGGAAAAGAGAAATGAAAATAGTAAAGATTATGCCAGGTCATTTTCATGGGGGGGGGGGGGGATGAAGGGGGCTGGAAAGCCACCAAATAATTGCAAATATACCTGAGATACCCCTTCCCCCACCTACCCAAAAATCCAAGATTTTCAAGATATTATTGTTTGCATATATATCCTTCTGCTTAGCCCTGGTTTCACAGACTCATGTACATTGTAGGCTTATAGTTATACTCAAAGTACTCCAGGGCCCTGTAACATAAAGGTTTGCGATTAATTGCGTATCTGATAGCCAATCGCAAGTCTTTGGCAAATCATGTACTAAAGTTTGCAATTTATCGCAAAATCAAGTAGCGATTAATCGCAAACCTTTATGTTACGGGGCCCTGAGTGTTGTGCAATTGTGCTTCTTCTTTCAACCCCCCAAATAAAATGAATAAAGTGAAGTATGAAATTCATGAAGGCATGCAACGCATGCTCCCTTATTACCTATTTGTGGCCAAATCTGCCACCTGTAGGCTTGTGTGCTGTAGAGTTTTGGCCAATGACAGATTTTCAGTGGCCAAATAAAATTTTAGGTGGTCAATGTCACCGTCAAAAGTTTTGTGAAACTTGCCTTCTTCACCAAAACAAATAACACCGAAAGAGCTTCACCAGAAAAAAAAAGGGAAAAAAAGGACATTCATTGGCCAACGAAATAGACATATAGGTTCTTGTTTTCTTTTTTCTTTTCTTCTTTCTTTTCTTCTTCATTTCGCATGTTTACGTGTCTCTTTTTATGGAAAATATTGCCGTTTTTATGTCTCCCCAAATGTAATTTNTTTCTTTTCTTCTTTCTTTTCTTCTTCATTTCGCATGTTTACGTGTCTCTTTTTATGGAAAATATTGCCGTTTTTATGTCTCCCCAAATGTAATTTTGGTGCATATAGGCGTAAAGTAATTGAAAAAAGTGAAAATGAAAAATAAATTCTGAGGGGAAATCCCTTATTTGTTATACAGTCCAGTACATGATATGAATACTAATGTTATCCCACAAGATGGCTTCAAAAATATAGCTGTCATAGGATATTAAAGAGGTTGTATGTGTAGGCCTACCCAGTATGTGTGGTTAATATGCAATTTAACAATATCCGTAATCAATTTTCTGCCATATCTAATAACAATCAGATGAATAAAAATCTACATGTTGAAAATTCCCCATGAAATATCAAGATATCTTAAAAGATTGAATTTTGAGTCGCTATGACCACTTCTCATACGTATGTAGAATTGGATGAAAATTACAGAATTTATCAATTGTGTATTATTTGTTCCTCAAATTCCAGAAATTATCCAACAAACTGTTATTTTCAAGAGAATTACAGTACATGTAAATACACTGTAAATTCAAATAAAATCATGTATGTTTCAAATTGTCAAAAACAATCAGTTCATGAAATATAATGTTATGGTCTCGAAATGTGTCTAAAAACAGATTCTCCAAATGATTATTGTAATCATTATTATGTCATGATGATCAGCAACTCTACCAGGGTTAAACAATTGTTTTATGAGCTCTCCTTTTACATTTTTCTCCTGAAAAAATACCCCATATTGTATTTTTCATGGACTATTTTGGAGTTCACAGGGGCTATTCTAGTTTTAGATGGCCAATTGTCCTTTGCCCCTGTATATATTTATACGATGAACTCCACTGAATTTCAGTTATAAAAGTTACCTGATTAGTTCCATATTTTGATTATTTTGTACAAAGTTCTATTGGCATTATAAGTGAAAATTCTAGGAGTGGATTCCCCTTTAATATTCTAAAGTGGACCACTGCATGCACAGTGTGTGTCCAGCGCCTGGGGCTGACCTGGGAATCCAGGGTTGGGTATTGTGTTTGGTGTGGCTTCCTGCTCTGCTTTGTAACCTCCCACCTCTTCCCCAACTGCACTGAATTTCACACATAATAGCAGGTTATTTCCACATTTTCCCTACATGGTTGCAAAATTCAATATATTTTTGCAACTCTTCTGAAATTAAATTTACATATTACAGGGACTGAATTTAAGAATTTGCAGAGGAGCTACAGATAGCTCTCCTAGATGCTCTTAAGGAGAGTTTTAGGTCGTGCGGTTCCGATCCGATATTCCGATCGCCGATCCGATCGATTTTACCCTTTTCTGTCCGATCATCCGATCAGCCGATCTTTGCCCACCTAAACAAAAATCGGACGTGTAGGATCGGAACAGAACCAACTTTTCTTCATCGTCCAAAACATAATTTATGTCCTCAAAATAAGGTCAACACTTTCCCCAGAAGGCATAATTTATACATCAGCAAAGATTCAACCGCAGATGGTCGTAAAAGTCTCTTATCTTGGATGTTTGAAATCCTCACACCCTGTCTGCCTGTCTCGCTCGCCACGAAATGTAAACAATTACCATGGTCTCGTGGGAATTCAGCCTAGCAGAAGGCTGTCGAGCTCGCTCGCTCAAATCATGGATCCTACTATTCAAATCATTCAGAAAAGTAGTAAATTTCTGTTTCTCTGTTTTATTGTATGTTTTTAGAGAAGGATCGTGGCACATGTATGAAAACAAGAGTATTGCTATTAAAAGAGAATTAGAGATGCAGGTACCGTGTGATGTTTTTGAAAGCGGAGGTTCGCAGGCAAATANTGAAGGGGGCTGGAAAGCCACCAAATAATTGCAAATATACCTGAGATACCCCTTCCCCCACCTACCCAAAAATCCAAGATTTTCAAGATATTATTGTTTGCATATATATCCTTCTGCTTAGCCCTGGTTTCACAGACTCATGTACATTGTAGGCTTATAGTTATACTCAAAGTACTCCAGGGCCCTGTAACATAAAGGTTTGCGATTAATTGCGTATCTGATAGCCAATCGCAAGTCTTTGGCAAATCATGTACTAAAGTTTGCAATTTATCGCAAAATCAAGTAGCGATTAATCGCAAACCTTTATGTTACGGGGCCCTGAGTGTTGTGCAATTGTGCTTCTTCTTTCAACCCCCCAAATAAAATGAATAAAGTGAAGTATGAAATTCATGAAGGCATGCAACGCATGCTCCCTTATTACCTATTTGTGGCCAAATCTGCCACCTGTAGGCTTGTGTGCTGTAGAGTTTTGGCCAATGACAGATTTTCAGTGGCCAAATAAAATTTTAGGTGGTCAATGTCACCGTCAAAAGTTTTGTGAAACTTGCCTTCTTCACCAAAACAAATAACACCGAAAGAGCTTCACCAGAAAAAAAAAGGGAAAAAAAGGACATTCATTGGCCAACGAAATAGACATATAGGTTCTTGTTTTCTTTTTTCTTTTCTTCTTTCTTTTCTTCTTCATTTCATATGTTTACGTGTCTCTTTTTATGGAAAATATTGCCGTTTTTATGTCTCCCCAAATGTAATTTTGGTGCATATAGGCGTAAAGTAATTGAAAAAAGTGAAAATGAAAAATAAATTCTGAGGGGAAATCCCTTATTTGTTATACAGTCCAGTACATGATATGAATACTAATGTTATCCCACACGCATGCCTTCAAACATATAGCTGTCATAGGATATTAAAGAGGTTGTTTAGGTGTACATGTAGGCCTACCCAGTATGTGTGGTTAATATGCAATTTAACAACATCGGTAATCAATTTTCTGCCATATCTAATAACAATCAGATGAATAAAAATATACATGTTGAAAATTCCCCATGAATTATCAAGATATTGAATTTTGAGTCTGTATGAACACTTCTCATACAGATAGAATTGGATGAAAAATACAGAATTTAACAATTGTGTATTATTTGTTCCTTAAATTCCAGAAATGATTCAACAAAATGTCAATATTTCCAAGAGAATTCCATGTTTCAATTTTTCAAAAACAATCAATTCATGAAATATAATGTTATGGTCTTGATATTTGTCTAAAAACAGATTCTCCAAATGTTTAAATTGTCTTCTTCTTTCGTATGAGTGTAGTAGTGTTTTATGCCACATCCTGCAGTTGGGTGAGCCAGTCAGTCTATTGTTTATTGTAATCATTATTTTTTCATGATAATCAGCAACTCTACCAGGGTAAAAAAAATTATTTATGAGGTCTCTTTTTACATTTTCCTCCTGAAAAATACCCCATATTGTATTTTTCATGGACTATTTTGGAGTTCACAGGGGCTATAAATTCCAGTTTTAGATGGCCAATTGTCCTTTGCCCCTGTATATATTTAATACAATAATGACCTCCACTGAATTTCAGGTATAAAAGTTACCTGGTTAGTTCCATATTTTGATTATTTTGTACAAAGTTCTATTGGCATTATAAGTGAAAATTCTAGGAATGGGTTCCCTTTAATATTCTAAAGTGGACCACTGCATGCACAATGTGTGTCCAGTGCCTGGGGCTGACCTGGGAATCCAGGGTTGGGTATTGTGTTGGTGTGGCTTCCTGCTCTGCTTTGTAACCTCCCACCTCTTCTCTACTACCGACTAGCACATTTTTGACCTCGGATGCCCTTTAATATTCTAAAGTGGATCCCTGCATGCACAATTTGTGTCCAGCCCCTGGGGCTGACCTGGGAATCCAGGGTTGGGTAGTGTGTTGGTGTGGCTTCCTGCTCTGCATTGTAACCTCCCACCTCTTCTCTACTACCAACTAGCAAATTATTATTTTTGTCCTCAGATATATATATACCCTTTAATATTCTGAAATGGACCACTGCATGCACAATGTGTGTCCAGCGCCTGGGGCTGACCTGGGAATCCAGGGTTGGGTATTGTGTTGGCGTGGCTTCCTGCTCTGCTTCGTAACCTCATAGAGGGTAATACTCTCACCTCTTTCCCAACTGCACCGAATTTCAAACATAGAAGCAGGTTATTTCCACATTTTCCCCACATGGTTGCAAAATTCAATATATTTTTGCAACTCTTCTGAAATTAAATTTACATATTAGCCAGTTATTCTCACATTTTCCCCTTCATGTACTGTATAAAAGTCCAATATATTTCAGCAACTCCACTGAATTTCAGACATATTTACATTAATTAGCTTGTCATGTTTTCCTAAATTTTCCCGACATGAGTGTAAAACCCAATATATTATTTTAGCAACTCCACTGACTTTCAGAAATATCTACATACTAGCGGATTATTTCTAACTTTTCCAACATTTTCCCTATGTTCTGTAAAATCCATTATAGCAATTGCACTGAATTTCAATCATATATTTTCCCTACATGATCTGTAATAGCCAATATTTTTCAACAACTGCGCTGAATTTCAAACATATTAGCCAGTTATTTCCCACATTTTTTCTCACATTTTCCATTTTATATTGCAAAAGCCAAGATTTTTTATATCCACTGTATTTCAGACCAATGTATTAGATAGTCATGTTTTCCCTTCACGACTGCAAAATGCAATATATTTCAGACATATTTATACTGGTGTAGTCCGTCGTGTATTGAACTTAGGTCATTGTGTAAGGGTCTGTTCACAAAGTTGGGATCCCGTTTGTGACATTTTATCATAACTTTAAAAATAAGGCTTATCTAAAGTTGAGCATTTGATGTGATACTTGTGTTACCTCATGAAGCACTTAAAGAACACAAGACCTTTTGTTTTCTGATACTTTTCGAATAATATTAGTTATTTAAAGTTATGTTAAAATGTCACAAACGGGATCCCAACTTTGTGAACAGACCCGTAACCATTTCTAAAATTGCTTAAAGACTGGGGCTGCGCCAGAAAAATCTTGATATGATAAAAAGCAGACAAATCAGACAAGAACAGTTCAATAAAAGTATGAAGTAAATCCGATGAGAAATAAGAAAGTTATGAATATATCAATGATAATGATAACCTTGGTTTTCATACATTACTGTATGGCATTCGTTATAACGCGTGACTTTCGGTCACGTACATGTACGTCATGCACTTCCTGTTGACAAACTTATTATAACTCACTGTTTTTAAGAATCCGTTTTTATCCATGAATGCTTATTTTTAAAAAATCTTCAAAAGGTAGAATCATTAAATGTGTCGGTACCCATCTATACATTGACGAAAAAGCTTTTCTTTTTGCGTTTAACATCTTATAAAAGGGAGGTTTAAAGACAATAAGATAGAATAAATTGCTCGCAGAGAAGTGCATGATGTAGGTCACATCATGTGACCCATAGTTGCCAATTTGCACGACAAACAACTGTTATGTTATAATATTAATAACTTTCTTATTTATTGTCTGATTTGCTATTCAATGACAAATGGCTTTATTAGCGAATGTATTCATTTTTCTCGCCTGTACACCCTCATTGCAACGATCTTTAGGGATATAATAGGAATGATGGCGCCTTCGCATATTTACTACATGTAGTTTCTTCTTATTCCTGGCACAGGAATATTACTTATTCTCGTAGGTAGCAAGTTTATAAACTTCATGGATTGAATCTACATTTTCTGTAAGCATAGTTCTTGATGAAAATTCAAGAAACAATGTTAGCTTGAGTTTCCTATTGTATTCTTGCCTAAATCCAGCTATTTTGTGCACCTTGGGAAGTGACTGACTGTAGCAGAAGCTTACAGTTTTAATGAAAGTTCAATAAAGTCAGTGGAAAATATGTTATAGTCATTTTTTAAAGTTATTTACTAGCAATTTTCCACAAAATATCTCATTGTAAATATTGTTTTTGTTTTTTCCATCAAATGTCTTTCAGAAAGACAGAAAGAAGAATAGAGAAAGGAAACGCCTGTAGGATGTTCTCTTTATGTATTGTCAATAAATACAAAACAAATCATAATATGTCACCAAATTTATTTACTTGGCATTCATATATATAATTGTATGTGAGATTTGATTCACAATAAATTTTTAAAACTTTTTTTTCCTTCAGCAAATTGCATCCAAATCTCAATTTCACCCTCATGAAAACTTCATGAAATCCCTAAAAATCACTTCTTTCATCATCTGCTAACCCTGAAATATCTTAATATATAATGCCATGATCATCACAGTATCAATAAAATTTGCCATGGAAGCAAGGTAATCGTCTCGTAAATGATCTTCCACAGCAGTAGACCAACTCGCTCAGCTCACTCTCACTCAACCGCTCCACCCAGGCAGAAAATCCCATTCACTAATACACACGCAAAGGTTGCTTGCAAAGCACGAACACATCGGAACAAAACTCACTAAAATATCACCCAAAACAATAGTAATCACCAGAAATATGTTCACCTGAATTAAATAAATGATAAATCCTTTCACAGCAAAGCAAGAAAACAGTATCTATACAAAACAGAAATAAGTAAAAGATAAGAAATAGAGGAGAAGTTTAGGAGCAAGAAATCGTGTTATAGTCATTTTTTAAAGTTATTTACTAGCAATTTTCCACAAAATATCTCATATGGCCTGTTGTAAAGAACCTGTCTCCATGTATCAATTAAATAAATGCAAGCCTTTTGTCTCAATTCAATTTGCACTATTTCAATACATTTTCAGGAATATTGGCTTTATATAGAGATCTGCACAAATTTAAACTACAAATTGGCAGTAATTCACAACAAATTACAATTAATGTTCTGATTTGTAACATAAATTTTCATTCAATTCTGCGCATTGGTCTTGTAATTTACAATATATACATTTCGTGATTTCTTATGAAATAATGTCATAACTACGATGAATATCAATGACCTATTAACCAGTTTCAAAATTGAAACTGAAACAATGAAACCTACGCATTCCTGGAAGAAAGATGTTTGGAT
>BQKZ01003302.1:64232-76708 GCA_036244855.1 Temnopleurus reevesii
GGGCAAGTGACAATCTTATTTACTTGCCCACTGGCTTCTCAAATTAATTTTTATAGTCTTTTCGGGCAAGTGACAATCTTATTTACTTGCCCACTGGCTTCTCAAATTAATTTCTATAGTCTTTTCGGGCAAGTGATAATCTTATTTACTTGCCCACTGGCTTTTCAAATTAATTTCTATAGTCTTTTCGGGCAAGTGACAATCTTATTTACTTGCCCACTGGCTCAATTTTGTTGCCCTGGGCATTTGGACAAGTGGGTTTGTAGCGCCTTGGTATTGTTATAAATAAGCATGTCAGATTTTCTCAGGGTTCGTTGAGTGGTCAATTTAATTCTAAATTAGGGGCTGGTATTAGAAATGGGTTACAGAATGGTCAATTACATTTGAATGTCAACATGCATGTAGAATAGATCTGTGTATACCATCACTACATGGTTTATTATCTTTTTAACCCTCTCAGGACGATTGAACACTTTTTGTGTCTTGGTGCAATAACTAAACATTGATCTAGAGCTCTACAATTGAGAAGAGAAAATAAAAAAATTCTACACAAAATCTTAATATTACTAGTTTGCTAGCATTTGCCGTTTGTATCAGGGCCTTTTTTCAATGAAATTAATCACTACAATCGTCACAAATCCTTAGATTGGCAACACATTAAACATGTAGAACTCCTTAATTTTAATGCAAATTGGCAACCTTTTTTTCATACTTTTTGATGATGAAGATTCAGTTTGGTAATGTTATATTTGATTGGAATGTTTTAAAAAGAGTATTAAAATTTAAGTGTTACCAAATTTAGGAAAGAAATAGTGATTAAATATGTTGTAGAATAATCCCCGTCCTGAATTTGTTAATGCAAGGACTTACAAGAATTTTCATCAGACAGAAAAAATATTGTATACTTCCATCTAATGAAATAGACACTGACGTTT
Source organism: Temnopleurus reevesii (assembly GCA_036244855.1). Taxonomy (NCBI): domain Eukaryota; kingdom Metazoa; phylum Echinodermata; class Echinoidea; order Temnopleuroida; family Temnopleuridae; genus Temnopleurus; species Temnopleurus reevesii. Next base: position 65,168 of record BQKZ01003302.1, read on the forward strand.
GCAGTCAGTTTCTCAATCTCATTATCTGTATTGATGCATCGAAGTTTCCTTATTCACTCTAAAAATGTACAGGTAGTTTACCACTGAAATTAATGAGTTTCTCTTAATTATTTGGCCGGATATTTGCCATATTTTGTTTTCAAGCTGCTTTACCAAATTTACATCAACTCATCAGGGTGCTACAAGAATTTTTCGCACCACTTGCTCTGTCAGGCATGTTGCTTTTTTAATCACTTGCCCAAACAAAAATTCCTGTTGCCAACACTATCGAGTGAACAAAAGCAACAGTACACATGTCTAATTGGGCACTGAAGTTGGTCAAATGTTAGATCTTGCAACTGGATATGGCCTAATAATGAAGAATTTATCGACACTGTATAGATCTTTGACTGTAATACCATTACTTGCTCAATCAGGCAAGTGACAATTTAATTTGCTTGCCCGATGGCTCAATTTTGTTGCCCCGGGCATTAGGGCAAGTGTGTTTGTAGCGCCCTGCTTATCAAAATGATTTTTTTCTTGTTTCGCCACCTTTAGATTCTCGAGATGGAAACCCGGGATGATGCCGAATCTTTTGCTTGCCTTCTTGATGGCTACTACCGCCTTCTCGTTGATTACTATCATTACCTCAGCGAAGCTGTTGCACCGCCCTCTCTTGTCAAACTTGTGAAGGATAAATGTCATGGACCAATTCCGTAAGTCAGATCACTAGCTTATTTAAGTAATATTTAAATGGTAAATATAATTATTTAAGCTGAAGATGAAGTGCTGCCACTTCGAAACAGGTTCTTATTCAAAAGTTGTGTTCTCTTTGTTATAATATTATTTTAATTTATATTGTATCGTTCTTTAGGAAGTTCAGTAGCTTTATCGACAAGCCTTAGTTTTATCTCTAGATGATTTTGCAGATCTCAGTCTTAGTTTTCGTGTATTAGGGTTCTGAAACCATTTGTATTCATGTACCTTTCATTAGGGAATTCATACTATGCCCATCAAGACAACAACTTCCAATTAGGCCTGTTAAGTTACGGGTATTACACAATATTCAGGTATTGTATGTGTAAAACTAGTAGGTGTAAGCATAAATCATAATTGTTCATGAGAAGTATTATATTTTTGTTCTATTTTATTAATTTTTACAAAGATACTACATTGGAATGTCTATGATTATGCTGAATGTCTTTTTGAAGCAACAGGTAACAGTGCCTATTAAAAAAGTTGATTCTCAAAGGACCAGAAAAATCTTGTTGACTTTTTGATCGGAACGTGCCAATAAAAAAGTTTTTGTGAGTGTCTTGTTAGAAGCACATATGCGTGAATGAAAATGCGTGCTACAATTTGCAGTTGATTTGTGATTAATTGCAACATTTGAATAACACCTCTTTAGACCAGGTAAATAACGCATACATGTTTCTTATAATTTGTTCCAAATTCAGCAGTTATTCGACTGGGGGGATGTTGTTTAAAAGTTGCAATTGATCGCAAGTTGCAGTTGATCGGAGCGCGCCAATCAAATTCATTGTTTCATGCGCATACCGTGCACGAATGTAAATACGCGTTACAATTGGCAAAGTTGCAGTTGATTTGCAGTTGATTTTGAACAACACCCCCAAGACAAGTTAGCGTTAGGCAGACTTTACTACATATCGGGAAGTTATATCAAATGGGATCTTCAAAATATAGCAATATTCCCCAAAATATCATATGAACTTGAAGGTGATTTCCATTCTATTTTTCATTCCAGGCTATCAAAAGCAAAGCAAAAGATAGAAGAGACCGGTCGTCAAGAAGGAGTCTACCTCATTAGGCAGAACCCAGAAGATCACTACAGCTACTGCTTGACGGTCAGGATACATGCCAATCAAGAGCTGAAATGTGACATAAATATGAAGCTGAATTCAATTTTATCTTTCTTTNATCTGCAATGCATGGATTTCCTTGGAGAGATATCTTGGTGGTTTTGTTTTTTCCCCTCATCTACAGTATAAGAAATTAATTCAATATCATTAGTTTTTCAAGGATATCATGATTTTCAGTGATTCCCCTATGTATGATTTTCACAATTCTTCTGTTAGAAACCTTTTTGGATTTGTAAAACAATTCATTTTGACTTTATTTAGTCTATCTTTTATTGGGACACCATCGAATGCATTAATTAGATTTAGGAAGTAAATTTTCCTATTTATTGATTTGTGATTTGCCATAGAGCTACATGAATATAACCCATTTATGTCTCAGAAGTAATGTTCACAATTTAGCCGAGAACTAAAGGATTCAGAAATGACAGGAATATGGAAGCTTATTCATGTAGTGCACGGTCGGCGAGTTATTCATCATGCCAATGCGCCTTGTTTTGGTTGAAAAGGCGAGGGGTTGACATGTACAAACTTGCCTTGGCACCTTTTTTAAGATGAAAATGCGACTTGTACAAACTCATCTTCACGCTGCACGTATTTAAGCTTCTGTATTTCTGTCATAGTTTTTCAAACATTTAGGTTTTGGCTTGAAGTGTGAGCCCTACTACTGTTTGTATTTAAAGTTATTGTCAATTCCTTGTCTTTGTGCCAACCTCCAGTAAAATTTATCCAGTATTATTAAAACAGTAATCTTTGGAAAAAATATAGCTGAACAAAATGTGTTACTGTAGAACCTCAATATAAAGAGGTTGGGTGTCACAAAATTACTGATAATGAGGTGATTTTGTTTCGTACATGTATCACTGATATTAAGTTATAATCTGGTAATTTCTCTAGTTCCAGTGATTTCATTATGATTAGGTTCTACTGTACGTATTCATGAGAAAATATGATGGCTAAATTTTTTTTCACATCAGTTCTAAAGAAGATTTGTTCTGCACAGAATGTGATCTAAAACATTTTACCTATGTAGGCACTGATGGCATGGCATGCAAAGTTCTGCGGAATCACTCTACGGTGCTTTAATTGAAAACCAAAGAGTAATTAGTCATCCATTTACGATCAAGCGACATTTACAATTGGCAAGAGTGTGCTAAGAGACTATGAATATTCAGCTATTAACCAACCAAGAGAGGCCCCTGGCGGCTGGAACGGTCTTGTGGTTTTCTTTGCGGTAATAGATATCGAATCTCCAAACTTTAATGCGTGCAATATTTTGTGTTCTCATTTCTCAACGGGGTGATCAGAATGAAATCTTACTTCTTTTTCTTCCTTGGCAAGAAAGGAATCTTGTTTAAAATTTTACTGTAAAAATCAGTATTGTTTTCCAAAACCCACTTCCTTGCTTGCTCAGGGCAGGTGACCAGTGAATACAGATATAGAATTTGTATTAACTAATCAGAACTTTCTCCAAGATATTTGACTTGTCTCATGGCATTCTTTTAAACATAATTCTTCATCCTTGAATAAATCTTAAAACTTACATTTATGTACAATAGTAATAAGAAATATAGGTAATCAGTTAGTTTTCATGGGCAATTTAAATGTGGTAGAGGTCTGACAGTCTGTCAGGGAAATTTTTTGTGCGCAAATGTAGGCCTTCTTGTTTGACATTTCAAGGGCCCACGCAAAACACAAGATACAAGGTTTGGGGTTATAATTGTATAATTTGTGCCTTTTAGCAATCACAAATAGAATGTTTTCTGTAAATATATTTTACATGCAACAGCAATATCACATTGGTGTTTTATTCGCAGTCCTCTTTACACTACAAATAAAGAATCTACATGTAGTTTCTTAATGGATTGTATTTGATTCTACCAATTCTCTGTCTTTGTCTTTATAAACCACAGCAAAAAATGACTCTGTGAAATCTGGGATATTTTATTTTTGTTGTATTCAATTAATTTTTTTTTGTGGGGGTCACAGTATGGGGCAGTCTGTTTATCCATTTTGGCGAAGATATTATTGTTTTTTTTTTGGTTGTCCCCCACGGACAGATCCTCATAGAATTTAGCCCAACCTGAACTTAAAGAAAGCAAACATTTGATTTGAATGAATGGAGAAAATCATTACAAAAAGACAAGAAAAATATGTGAAATACGAAATAAAAAGACACTCTCAAGTGTTTTGGGCTTTTCTTGCCCTTGGAAATCTTATTTTCTACCTTAGATGATTTTAAAGAAAAAAAAAAGACAGAAAAAATGAATAAATATATGAAACCTTTCCGACCAACTGACACTATTCCAAAATGCCATCCCAGGGCAACCAAATATTTTGTTTTCTTAATTGCCTTATTCCATACACCTGTATCATCCCTGGAACCAAATTCTGAAATATGAGAAAAAAAGGAATTTCTTTCGTCTGCAATGTAAACCGCCCCTAATTATGCTCTGGGATATTTTCTCATGCTACATCACTCCCATCAAGACTTGAAACAAGAGCGAAGCGCGGAGCTCTGAAACTTTTCACAGCGTCGGACGTCTCCATTTGGAATGTGACAGCTCCACGCGGAGTATCGCTTTCATTCCTCAAAGGTTGTTTCAGTTCATCCTGAGGCACATTCAGGCAATTTTTAATCTTAGCTTTGATATTCACCTTTTGCAGTCAAACGAGGATGGTGTTCCATTGAGGCATTCAAAGTTATAAATTGTATAACATTGTTGTAATTTAAAATATCAAACAACAGATCCTAAATGCTACCTTCATGTAAATGACTGACGGTGTACATGTACATATATACCTACGTTGGTGCACTGTGCAGGAATAAGCATCAGTGGTACACTTTATTCAATTTTCATTGATATTTTTGATAATTTTTTCATTTTTTTGTAATTCTTTTTTTTTTTCTTCTTCATAATTCTGGGTTTTTAAACAACCAGACAGCTTGATTTGAGAATGTTTTAAATAACAAAATCTTAATGTGTGACAATGTCTTTAAAGGAAGATGTTGCTTATGACTATTGACCATTTCTTACTTTGGTTGATTGAGAAACTGGGTCTTATAGGACCTAATAACACCTTTTATTCACTCTCATTATAATGGCAATTGCCAGCATTCTTGAGAATTGAAATTAAATTTACCTGATCCAGCTAGTGTAATCATGGGAACTACATATATGAGCATATAAACAAAACAAAATAAAAATTAGAGGTTGCGTTTTATTTTAAACGTAAGGCAGAAAATTTAACCCACCTATTCCCAACCAATCAGGAGCGTGTATTTGGGACTTGCGTTTTAATAAATGTTACTTTTTATGCAAACGGGCTAAGGTACTGTGGCTTGAGGTAAAGGAAATGGAGGTTAACAGATTCTGTGGTGCGCACTTGGAATCCGGAATTATGAAAGTGATATTATTTCAAGTTTCCAAAGGCACTTCATCGTAATGGATGAATGCAATTTTTCTTCTCGGGTTTCTCAGTGGAAACTGCCTTGCTAAAAATTATTCATTTTTCTTTGGTGTTCAACAAGGAAATTTGTGAACACTGTCGCAAAAATATTCACTAGATTTAAAGACTTGGCCTGCTGCAGAAAATTCTTAAGCCCCGGTCACATAGGACCCCGGAAGCAGCACGATTCATCCTGACTCTTTGTTAATTCCTAGTTAACTGCCTCAGAACAACGAGTCGGGATGGATCGTGTTGCTTCCGGGGTCCTCTGTGACCGGGGCTTTAGTTTGATTATAAGCAGAAAAAAAAATCAGATAAACTGATTAAAAAAGTTATAATTAAATCGGACAATGAATATAGAAAGTTATAAACATTTGAATTGTATATTAAACTTGACTGTGATTTCCCTGCAAATTAGCAAACTTTGGTCCAGTGATATGGCACAAATCATGCACTTCTCAGCAAGTAGTTTATCTTATCCTGGAGACGCTGTGGTGTAGTGGTCGTGACTATTGCCTTTCAACCAGAGGGTCGTAGGTTTCAATCCCACCCATGGCATCAATTTCTTTCTGCAAGAAATTAATCCACACTGTGCTGCACTTAACCCAGGTGAGGTGAATGGTTACCTGGCAGGAATATCTATTCCTTGAAATGCCAAGTGCGCTGGTGGCTGCCGGGCTAAAGCCAGGGTAATGATAATGTAAAGCGACTTTAGCACTCAGCAATGAGAGTGGATACATGCCCTATATACAAATTGCATCTAATTATAAAACTCCTCTTTTTCAAACTTGTAATGCAAAGCCAATTTTTTTTCTTTGATACATTTTTGTGCATCTTAGTTCTAGCGATTGCGAATACTTCAATGGAAGTTGTTCACTATTTCCAAAACTCTTTGTCCCTTCTGCTAGCAGTGACATTCAATGTACGATACTTCTATTTTGGTACTCACAGAATCCACTTCAAATCTGAAAGTTAGTAGCTTCAAAGTCATACCAAAGGTCACCAAACCTATATCAAGAATTAGATTTCAATAACTGAAATTCCAATGTTAAAAGGTCATAAAAGCCCCAGTGGGTGTATAACCTGAGAATCTAAGCCAGGTATGTGATTCCTTTGGGGGTTTGTGAAGATCTCGTTAGGATGGCTTCAATGCTAAAAGGTCACATAACCCTGAGGCTCGTCTGTAATTCAGTATTGTAGAGTTTGACTTGGTAATGTGACATAAAACACAGATTGGGTTTTGTTTCGAGGCAGATTTTAACATGTCAATGGGTGACTTCAAGTACGGTGTTAACGCTGGTGTTAGTGTTGCAACAAAACCAACACCAGCCTCAACACCAAACTTGAAGTCTGTCGGTGTTTGGGGTAGACCTCCCAAGATTCTGATGTATTTCCCGTCGTTTCTGTATCACTTCTGTAAACTGACAACGGTGTTACAGCTCGGTTTACGGACCCGTTTTGCTCTCTCAACACCAACACCAACACAGAACACTGTACTTGAAGTCACCCAATGGTTTGCTCTTTGAGAGCAAGAAAGGGGCTTTGAAAAATAGATGTAGGGGGTCCTGATAACAACACGACAAAATAATTTTATGAACAGAATAATAATAATAATGGTGGCTACTTGTATAGCGCACAGGTCCACCTTATTGGTGCTCATGGCGCTGAAAGCTTTACACTCACTATTACTTGGCTCTAGCTGGCAGCCATTACGGCGCTCCGCATTGCAAGGAATTTCTTCCTACCGTCCCCATTTACCTCACCTGGGTTGAGTGCAGCGCAATATGGATAAATTTCGTGCTGAGGAAATTAACGCCATCGGTGGGATTCGAACCTACGACCTTCTGGTTGAAAGGCGAGAGTCAGAACCACCACTACACCATGACGCTTATGTCGATGAAGTTTACATAAATAAATTTCCAAATTTTTAATTCGCAGAGTGATCTTCTATAAAATGTTAGAGGTCCTGAAATAAGATCACCCATTCGCAACATTCAATAGGAAGGGCAGCGCGATGTGTTGAAAAGTGACCTACATTTATCACCCCCCAAAACGTTTTTTTTTTTACTATAATTTTTTCTTGTTGCTCACAAATATACATAAAATGTACAAAATGTAACAAAAATACTATCCAAAAAAATAAGCAACCCCACCCCACCTCTTGAGTTATTTTTGAAACACTTATCCATGTCCAATATTCAATCCAATATTCAACATAAAGGGTTCGGTTTTCTTCTACACCATGATAAAATTGATATGTAAGTTGTGGTACATGTATGAGAGGACCTCATATTTCGGCAGAACCTCAAGATTCCATCAATCCTCATAGGCCCTCTTAGGAAGTCGTAAACTATATCACAGAAGAAGCCTCCCGTAGCATCCGAATCCTATGTTTTATTCATCAACTGATATCAATATAATTGGTTTTAAGATGAGAACTAAATAGCACTTTATTTTGATATTCCAGCTGAACCCATCTCTGAGGCTGCTTTCCCTCTTGAAACTCACATTAGGGTAATTGACTTTATGATTTTTTAGGGGCACACGCAGTCAAATAATTTTTGAAGTTCAACCAGAGTTGAAGGATTATAAGGTGGTCATTATATGATGTTGTCAGTATCATTTAGTTTTAATGGTGATGAAGAGAGCGAAAGGGTACTAAGTTGCGATAAGGGTTATGTGTGTGTGTGAGGAGTTATGTTTTTGCGTATGTTTTGGCCCGCAACAGCAGATGACAGCATAGAAAAATCGTCCTATTTTCTATTGTTTTGTTTGTGATATGGGCAATGATGATCACATCAGACTTCATGCTTCACATTCAAAGTTTTTTCTACGATCATTAAATTCTTAAGTGTACAATGAAAGAATGACACTGCATCAACAATATTGTACAGGGAATCATTTTCCTGATATTGCATCACACTTTGCCATGCATTTTAAATAGCATTATTGCTATGTAACACAAACATACATGTATTAGCAACTTTTCACTGTATACAGTAGTATTCAAAATATTTCATCAATGTTTTAAACTACTGATCAAATGTGTAAATTAAAATTATTCCCTGTTGTGTAAAGATGGACGACTAATGACAAAACATGACATCAAATATTCATCAGAATTTCAGCATTGAAATATTTCTATGTACATTGTAATGATATTTTGCAGACCTTGATGATTATGAATATGTGAAAATATTACAAAATATGGATGACCCCCACCCATAAGCCGATATCATAGAAGGATAGAGAGAGATAGAGAGATGGAGATTGAGAAAAGTGAGGGGGTATTCAGGGTGCTCTACAAGAATGTTTTGCACCACTTGCCCGACAGCACAACTGGCTTCTCAATTTAATTTCTATAGTCTTTTTGGGCAAGTGACAATCTTATTTACTTGCCCACTGGCTCAATTTTGTTGCCCTGGGCATTTGGGCAAGTGGGTTTGTACCGCCTTGGTATTGTTATAAATGAGCATACATGTCAGATTTTCTCAGGGTTCGTTGAGTGGTCAATTTAATTCTAAATTAGGGGCTGGTATTAGAAATGGGTTACAGAATGGTCAATTACATTTGAATGTCAACATGCATGTAGAATAGATCTGTGTATACCATCACTACATGGTTTATTATCTTTTTAACCCTCTCAGGACGATTGAACACTTTTTGTGTCTTGGTGCAATAACTAAACATTGATCTAGAGCTCTACAATTGAGAAGAGAAAATAAAAAAATTCTACACAAAATCTTAATATTACTAGTTTGCTAGCATTTGCCGTTTGTATCAGGGCCTTTTTTCAATGAAATTAATCACTACAATCGTCACAAATCCTTAGATTGGCAACACATTAAACATGTAGAACTCCTTAATTTTAATGCAAATTGGCAACCTTTTTTTCATACTTTTTGATGATGAAGATTCAGTTTGGTAATGTTATATTTGATTGGAATGTTTTAAAAAGAGTATTAAAATTTAAGTGTTACCAAATTTAGGAAAGAAATAGTGATTAAATATGTTGTAGAATAATCCCCGTCCTGAATTTGTTAATGCAAGGACTTACAAGAATTTTCATCAGACAGAAAAAATATTGTATACTTCCATCTAATGAAATAGACACTGACGTTTGCAGTCAGTTTCTCAATCTCATTATCTGTATTGATGCATCCAAATTTCCTTGTTCATTCTAGAAATGTACAGGTAGTTTACCAGTGACATTAATGAGTTTCTCTTAATTATTTGGCCGGATATTTGCCATATTTTGTTTTCAAGCTGCTTTACCAAATTTACATCAACTCATCAGGGTGCTACAAGAATTTTTCGCACCACTTGCTCTGTCAGGCATGTTGCTTTTTTAATCACTTGCCCAAACAAAAATTCCTGTTGCCAACACTATCGAGTGAACAAAAGCAACAGTACACATGTCTAATTGGGCACTGAAGTTGGTCAAATGTTAGATCTTGCAACTGGATATGGCCTAATAATGAAGAATTTATCGACACTGTATAGATCTTTGACTGTAATACCATTACTTGCTCAATCAGGCAAGTGACAATTTAATTTGCTTGCCCGATGGCTCAATTTTGTTGCCCCGGGCATTAGGGCAAGTGTGTTTGTAGCGCCCTGCTTATCAAAATGATTTTTTTCTTGTTTCGCCACCTTTAGATTCTCGAGATGGAAACCCGGGATGATGCCGAATCTTTTGCTTGCCTTCTTGACGGCTACTACCGCCTCCTCGTTGATTACTATCATTACCTCAGCGAAGCTGTTGCACCGCCCTCTCTTGTCAAACTCGTCAAGGATAAATGTCATGGACCAATTCCGTAAGTCAGATCAGTAGCTTCAAATCAAATTAAATCATTTGATTTTTCAGTTCTTTTGAAAATTCAAATATATGTCATAAATAATGATGACAATATGACAAAAGAAATGAAAAAATAGAGGCCAGCAAAGAAGCGAGGCTTGTTTAGAAGGCTGGCCCCTAATAATTACATTAATATGGTACGGTATACATGATAAAGCTTATTGATTATCAACAAGCCTTAAATAGTTTGATCTCCAGATGATATTGCAGATCTCAGTCTTAGTTTCCGTGTATTGGGTTTCTGAAACATATTTGTATTTGTATTCATATACCTTTAATTAGGGAGTTTGTACTACGGCCTTCAAGACAACTGGCAATTAGGCCCAGCATTTTTAAATTATTACAAAATATTCACGTGTTGGGTTTATTGTATGAGCAAAACTAGTAGGTGTAATCATAAATCATAATTGTTCATTAGAAGTATTATGTTCTTTTCATTTATTTTGACTGAAATACTACATTAGATTATCTTGATTATGCTGAAAGTCCTTTTGAAATTACAGGTAACTCTGCCTAAGTCGTATCTCAAAGGACCACAAAAATCTTTGACTTTTTTTATTGGGACGTTCCAATCAAAGTCATTGTTTCATGCGTGTCTTGTTAGAAGCACATATCATGCTCGAATGGAAATGCATGTAACAATTTGCTACTGATTTGCAGTTGATGTGCGATCAATTGCAACTTTAGAATAACACCCCTTTAGATCAGGTAAATAACGCATACATGTTTCTTATAATTTGTTCCAAACTTGGCAGTTATTCGACTTAGGGGGTGTTGCTCAAAATCAACTGCAAGTCGATTGCAAATTTTGCACATTGTAACACGCATCTTCATTCACGCATGATATGCGCATTGAACAAGACACGCATGGAACAATGATTTTGATTGGTACGTTCCAATCAGCTGCAACTTGCGATCAATTGCAACTTTTGAACAACACCCCCTAATAGACAAGTTGGAGTGAGGCAGACGTTATTATATATTGGGAAATTATAACAAATGGGATCTTAAAAATATAGCAATTTTCCCCCAATATCATATAAACTTGAAGGTGATTTCCATTTTTTTTTCAGGCTGTCAAAAGCAAAGCAAAAGATAGAAGAGACCGGTCGTCAAGAAGGTGTCTACCTCATAAGGCAGAACCCGGAGGATCACTACAGCTACTGCTTGACGGTCAGGATACATGCCAATCATTAAATCAAGAGCTGAAATGTGACATAAATATGAAGCTGAATTCAATTTTATCTTTCTTTCCAGGCTGTCAAAAGCAAAGCAAAAGATAGAAGAGACCGGTCGTCAAGAAGGTGTCTACCTCATAAGGCAGAACCCGGAGGATCACTACAGCTACTGCTTGACGGTCAGGATACATGCCAATCA
>BQKZ01003303.1:0-10305 GCA_036244855.1 Temnopleurus reevesii
GACTAGTTGGCAAAAATTGTGAATGAATTTAAATTCAACAGTATACCAGTGTATCTTAAGGTCCTACTTTGTACATCAGTTCCTCCCCCATAACTTTAATGCTCCTACCCACAATACATGTAGGATACATTTAAAAATAAAGTATGAGATCTAGTTGATATTAATAAATTTGATTTGTACTTGATAATGCAATAAAAATGCTAAATATGTGAATTTCAATATTATAAATGCATTATAATCACACCTCCCGGACAGTCCCCCCATTAAGCATTTTGAAAGAAATTCTTCCATCCACAATAGCATACATTCAAAAGGAAAGAGAGTTCGAATTAACATAAGTTTGTCCCTTTGTCCCTGAAGGGTGTTCTTAAAATACCAAATAAGTGAATGTCAAGATCTTAATTATGCATCTTAATAATCCCATCACCCACCACCCACCATTTTTTTAAAACTATTTTCATCAAAATATGATTCCATCCACAACAGGATACATTTAACAGGAAAAAATACAAAATTAACAAAAATACATTTGTACATATTTTATTTGTACTTGAAAACTGTAGTTATATTAATAAATTTAAAAAAAAATCAAGATCCTTATCATCATCATGATCATCCCTCCCCAACTTGCCCTCTTCATCATTAAAAGTATTTCAAAAAGAAAAACCCACATACGGATACATTCCCCACAAAAGAGTAAAAATAACATTTATTTTGTTCTTCAAAATACATGATGATTACCACTTCTCCCACTCCCATCAATATCATGAACATCTATCCACTAAAAAATTTGGATATATTCAGAGAAAGGACAGAATTACCATAAACTTGAAAAATGAAACAAAATCTCAAATGAGTGAATTTCAACATCATTAATGCATAGTAGGGATTGATTGAGGAAATAAAAAACAGAATAAAATTCAAATCTACTTTACTTACTAATGATTGAGGAAATAAGTTATAAATGCATTTTCAAAAAAATGATTGTTAACAGACAAAGTATGATTGATTAGCGTGGAAGTATCGCATCAATCACACTTCATAAAATATTGTGTTGACATACGAGTTGGGGAAATTACTTTCACAGCTACATGTTGATTTTCAATGCATTTCTAAATTAACCCCAAAAAATTATTAGCTTTGGTATTATGACATGCATTCATGGCTATTTCCAATTGTTGTGACATCTCAGAAGTATAAATCCATGACTTTTCTAAGCCAGGTAAATACAGTTCAATAATGATATTACCAAACAACAGTGTCCCACCAAGTAGCATTGCTCAAAGACCATAGCGATCTGCAATTGAGCACCTGAAAATTTCTTGTAAATGCACATGCAATATGAAGACTACATGTATGTAACACAGGTAAATATTTGGATGCCTGTAATTTCAAATTCAGAAAAGATTTTTTATCCAAATGTGTACTGCTGAGAAAAGTGGGCAATTTTTTTCAGAATTAATCTTCATGGTGAAGTGACAAAGTTGATATCTCCATTACGTGGGCATCAGTTTTATTTCATGTCCATAAATGGCTCATTTGGTGTATCTTTAATTCAGTATCATAGGTTACGTTAGTATTAAGAAATGCTTTTTCAATTTCATTATATCATATTGTACATCTTCTTGTCATTCTTCCTTCTTTATTTATTTCTACATGTCACTTCTGAAGTCAGCATGATAGAGCAAACCTAAAAAGCAGTCTTGATATGAAAAATATTCACTTACATGTACTTACAAACGAATGACACAATATAAATTCAAATAATACTATACATGTAAGAAAGAAATACCCTACCTTTATAAGGATTTAATTCTTAAGAAGTGCATTCATTTCAAAACATTTTCTCATTAAAGAGATATGTTTTTTTTTATTTGTTAAAATATATCCCATATATTCAAACTTACAAATGAATTGAGGAAAATGCACATATTTTTGCATGACTATTAAGCATTTGAAAAGGTACCATCAATCAGGATTTGTCTGCTTAATATGCTGTCCGTAAATCCTAAAAACAAATAATTTGATCACATCAGTAAAGACGTTGAGTGATGTCAATTGTATCTTTCTAATGATCTGCTAAATCTTGAATACCGATCACACAGCACAGAACGTGACTCAATTAATACAAAGAGCATGTATTGTAGGACTAAATTTCTTTGCAGGAATTGTTTTCTGACATTGTTGAATATCAGATCACGCACTTGATAAAGTCTGCACTTCTTGACTTTTACGTTATTATTTAACTTCTTTGTAAGAATCCTTTTTTTCCCCATGAATGCATATTTCTTTCAAATACCAAAAATATTTAAATTTGTGCACATGAATTTGTTTTCTGACAGTCTTGTTGAATGTCAAATACCAGTCAGAGAAAAATGACAGAGTGATTCTACTGTTAGTCTTATGATAATTTTTGTATGAAAAAATGATAATATAAGAGCGTTCATTGAAAAAGATATGCAATGCACATGAACCACTAGTAAGAGCAAAATGACAGTATGATTCTACCGTTAGTCTTGAGATACATGTACCTGTAGCTTTTTTATTGATGAGAGTGTTCATTGAAGAAAATACAAGCAATGCACCCCATGAAAAGAACAACCAAACATAAAATTTGACCAAAAATGTCGCCATACGACATCAACAAAATGTTCATATCTATTTAGATGCGATCGGGAAGTGGAAGCCTTCCTGTCCTGGCCTTAGTTTTGAAAGTAAACCTCTTTCTGTACAAAGCATCAATTTTTTCTAAGATATACATGTTACATGTACGATGTAATGTACATGTTTGGACATAACTTGACTTGACTTTACACATGCATATGTACATGTAGGTCAAGTAGAGGAAAGAGTCATTTCAAAGTAAAGATCATGTACATGTACCTACATGTAAAGGCAGCTACATTTACAGGAATACAACAAGCAATAACATGAAGCTCTATGCTGGGTAATACCAAGGAATTATTACTTGGTAATACCACACCACAAAAACAATGTTAATGACATTTGGTCTAGGCCAGTGTCATTGTTTTGTAAACAGACACCAGACATTCCTTTGGTCTATCAATGCCCGTGAATCGTATGCAGGATAGGTTAAAGGTATAGATTCGTAATGACCGGGATGCAGAAAGTGACGTTAAACGAGCTGATGTATTCACAAGTTGCTTTACATGCCTAAATCTATGTAGGATATTAGGAGTACATTTTTTCTCCTATTCTGTGTATTTTATGTCGAACAGGTCAATCAGCCATTGTTCCTACGGTGTGTTAAGTGCTTTAGCACGGGGGAGCGTCGGCCAGAAATGGGCGGTGCGATTGGTGGTATTGTCTGCGGTGTGTGAGTTCGCATTCATTTTGTACGTGAAGCATGTTCTGTGAGAAAGTATGACCGCAGCATGTTTTTTTTTTATTTTGCGAGAATTAACCCATTTTTGGGTCGATTTCATTCAAACAGACTATGAACATGCTCTAATCTATATTGAAACACTGCATTATGGTAATAATTTTACTGCAGCTCACAAACTAGTTAAATATCTGAAGCGCCCTCCTCCCAAAACTGGTCTATCGCTTTAAACCTAATAGACGAATACTTCCTGCGCTAACGGTTCACCACGGATAACTGTGTGATCAACGGCAATTAACTTGCACTTCAGTATATGTAAGGCTAATGTAAAATTTAGGGTCAGCAATCTGGAGTGTGAAATCAAACATGAATTTGAAATCAAGCAGAAAAATGATTGGAACAAACAATTTAAGTTCGGGGACAAATTTTTCGAACAGAGGAGAGAAGGGAATGGTGATAACAATTGCCATTATGATATTCGCTACATTTCTCCTTTTTTTTTTGATGGTTCGATCTACAAAAAATTTGCTGTCATTTGATAGGTGAGAATGAAAAAAATNCGTTGAGTGATGTCAATTGTATCTTTCTAATGATCTGCTAAATCTTGAATACCGATCACACAGCACAGAACGTGACTCGATTTACAAAGAGCATACATTGTAGGACTACATGTATATTTCTTTGCAGGAATTGTTTTCTGACATTGTTGAATATCAGATCATTCAATTGATTTTTCTTGACTTTTACGTTATAATAACTTCATTGTAAGAATCCTTTTCTTTTTACCCATGAATGCATACTTCTTTCAAATACCAAAAATATTAAATGTGTGTACAGGAATTTGTTTTCTCACAGTGTTTTTGAATGTCAAATACCAGTGAGAGAAAAATGACAGTGGGATTCTACTGTTTATAGTCTTATGATAAGTTTTGTATGAAAAATTATCATATAAGAAAGTATATTGAAAAAGATGCGCAATGCATATGAAAGATCCCATTAAGAGAACAACCAATCACAAAATTTTACCAAAAATGTCCCCATACATGTAGGACCATGTCAACAATATTTTCATAACTTTTCAGATGCGATTGGAAAGTGGAGTCCTTCCAGTCTTGGCTTTAATCAAAATAATTTTTGACAGTACATCTCTTGCTGTAGCATCATGCGTTGTACTACATGTAAATATAACTCTGAGCTTTCAACAAATATTCTGTCCAACTTAAAACTTATAGACCATCTGATTGTGAGTGTCATGCCCAAATTGTTCTCAAACTTTCCAACGTGCCAAAATCTAGGCCGGTTGTCTGGCGATTTTCACTGTCGATCAGTACTACTCTCAGTCAATGACCAATAGCCTAGTTGTAGCGTAATCAACGGTTATTCAGCGAAAAAAAACCTACATGTAGCATTGACAAGTGGATACAGTAAATGGGGGGGGGGGGGGTGATAACAGTCATGGTCAATTTGATTTTTTTTTGCCCCTATATACATGTACATCCAAGCTATTCGGAGTGTGAAAGCCTAGTATAATAGATATGCTTGAACCCGATTGTGAAGCCTTGCCTAAGACAGCACAAGTAGGTCAAGTAGATGAAAGTATCATTTCAAAATAAAGATCATGTACATGTACCTACATGTAAAGGCGGCTACATATGCAGGCATACAGCAAGTAATAACAAGAATCTCTGTGCTGGGTAATGCAGCACCACAAAAACAATGTTAATGACATTTGGTCTAGGCCAGTGTCATTGTTTTGTAAACAGACACTGACATTCCTTTTGTCTATCAATGCCCGTGAATTCCTAGCAGCCCGTAACCCAATAGACGACTGTTTCCTGCGCTAACAGTTCACCATGCATAACTGTATGATCAATGGCAATTAACTTGAACTTCAGTACGTAATACTAGTGTAAAACATAGCTGCCAACCTGAGTCAGTTGAAATTAGAAATGATCTTGCAACAAATTAGCAATCTTCGCATATTACATTGAAATGCAAGGAGCTAGTTGGCAGCTATGCAATTTAAGGTCAGCAAGCCAGAGTGTAACGCAATGATTTGAAATCAATCGTGAAAATGATTGAAACAAACAATACTAGTGCAGAGGCAAATTTTTCAAACAGATGAGAGAAGGGAATGGTGATAACAATTGCCATTATGATATTCGCTACATTTCTCCTTTTTTTTTTGATGGTTCGATCTACAAAAAATTTGCTGTCATTTGATAGGTGAGAATGAAAAAAATAGAGAAAAAATCGAATCGACACACAGTAGAAAGCGTTTAAGAGAAAGGAAGAGAGGATAAGGTGATGGAGAGTGAGAGTCAAAGGGGAGAGAGAGGGAAAGACAAAGGAGAGAGAGGGAAAGACAAAGGAGAGAGAGGGAAAGACAAAGGAGAGAGAGAGGGGTGAGGGAGGTAATGAGGGAGAGAGAGGGAAAGATAGAAAGGGAACAAGAGAGATGAAGAGGAAAGGAGAGGATGGAGACAGGGAAACAAGGAAGAAGTTCAAAAGAAAAAGTAGAAAGAGACCTAAAGAAAGAGGGAGAGAAGACAAAGGGAGAAAGTTAGAGAGAGGGGTAGAAAGGGAGAGGGAGCGAGAGATAGAAATACAATAGCCATGGAGAGCGAGAGCAGAAGGATCAAAAGCGAGGAAGAGGATCAAAAGCGAGGAAGAGGATATCGGGAGATAATTATTACTGCAACAGGAGGCTCATCGAGGGGTTATGAATAATAAATCCAAACGCTGCATTATGCCGAGCATCTACAGTATGATCGCAGCGTGCTGCTGAAAAGTGTGAATATCGTACGATGCGTGCCACCTTGACATACTTGGCTTGTGCAGTATTCGGGTTGCGATTCGGTCAAAAAAAATTTTTTAAACAGTTGCGCAACCTGTTGGACGAGGAAATTTGAGTTTTTGCATTGCCTGTGTAAATATGTATGACAAAAATGACATCTACGCTAAAAACAACAGGTTATTATGGCTGCATAACTGAAAAATGATCCACATGCATGTGCACAGAAGTAAATCCATACAGAAATGTCAACCATTCCGGAGTACGCATGGTGTGTATTTTCATACAAATCAAAGGCCTCATTACAATTGCATAGCTGAGAGTATGGCTATCGTTGTCATGTTTTCTCTCTCTTTGTTCAGCTGTAGCATCATTTACACTCTAATTTTTACCTCATGCATGTTTCCGGAACTGTTGGTATCTCTATTCGTGAACGGTTACATTTTATTTCTTCCAAACTATCAAGGCTTAGATCAAAACAAGCTCTTTCAAAATATTTAAAAGAGTACAATGTAAGCTATATATGCTGCTATTTTGGCTAAGGAAAATTTGCCACTTGAGAGAATCAAAACCACATATTAATTTTGATTTTTTAACTAAATTCGAGCTATATTTGCCAGTTCACAAGGTGGACAACAATTTCTTGCACACACGTGCATTCAAACGTTTATTCAAACGTTTAATACTACAGTCGGAAGGCATTTAATGTACTGCACTATCACTATGCTAACAGCCCGGATTAGAGACCGCCTCCTTACTTTCGACACAGGCATTCCAATAAACCCCTAGTGTGATGTTAATTTGGACAAGCAGTATGTTGGAAATATCATCTGGATCATTGACTATCATCATCTTTCATACACCGTCTGCCCAGGTCATAATATGTTCCACAGCCACCCTCGTTACTCTAATGAATGATTAGAGCCGGGTCACAGATGACACTGTAATGTGCATTAGATGAAGAAATGCGTATACTGAACTCCTTTACACGTAAACTAATGAGCAAAGACAGGCACGTGTATTGCAAGGTGGTTACGAATCTGTTTCTTGCTGGATTCGATGTTCGGAATATTCATTATTTCACAAGTTCAATAATCCCATCATATCATAAAAAGGTACACAAATCATCTTTATCTATCCCAATGTGACAAGACCGGTATATATCTCAAATGGCAGTTCATTCATTACGATACTTGCTTCGGAGCTATTCCCTTCTTTTTAAGGTTTGCAAAATTTTCAGAAAATTCATTATTCTCAATGTTCATAATTCAAAAGTTCGAAATGATTCAAATTACTATCAAAATGTTGATTTAAATGAAAATTTGGTTTGAGTATTTGGTTTGTTTGCTTGAATAATATTTTAGTTTTTTAAGTGAACAGTTTATCTACTTTTAATAACAAACAATTGCAGTTCCATTCTAGATTACAAATTTTCATCTAAATCAATTGATCAATACAGGTATAACATCCATGAGAACTTAATCTTATAATTGTATGATTCTCTTTAAGACCTTCATAAGCTAGAAGCTAAGTCAACCATCTGGACGTCAAACCAAACTCCGTCACGCTTCGGACATCTCAACAGGAATTCTCATCATGCCATGATCTTGTTGGCATAGCATCCATCGTCCAATATCAGTACAACATCAACTTACGAGCCAAAACGATCCATCTCACATTCAAGCACGCACCAGAAAGATTTGTAGATGACACCCAGCGTCAACATTGAACATTCATCCTTTTCAGGTTTTGAGAAATGGGTTATTTGGTGCTGGGGCTGTCTTCTAAAGAGATGTGATTGATTCAATCTTGGCATGCACGTATGACAATTATATTTGCAACTTTGAATACTGGGACGAAACTCTGTCATATAAATTTGATACTACAAATGTAAATAATACCAGTTCAATGATAAATCTTTACATTTTCCTTCCCCGTCAATCAATTGAAAAAATATATATTGACCATGAAAAGTCATCCCTGCGATAATCTCAGAAGGAATTCCCATCACGGCATCATTTTGTTGGCATAGCGATCCATCGTACAACATCAACTTCCCAGTCGAAGCGATCAATCTCACATTCAAGCACGCACCAGAAGGATTTGTAGAAAAAACCAAGCATCAACATTGAACATATTTCGTCCTTTTCTGGCTTTGAGAAATGGGTTATTGGGTGCTGGAGATGTCTTTTAAAGATATGTGATTGATTCAAATTTGGTATGCAAGTTGGTCTTTTGTACATGTAACTGAATGAAGAGAACAAGCAACATCAACTTGCAGAAGAATTTTATCCAACATGACTTCCAATAACATTAAAACTAATGAAACTTGATAAATTTCCCATCTCAATATTTCTAGACTATAAAGAGGCAGCTATCAATAATTATTAACTACATGTATTTTAAGGCTTTCTTATGACCTTATTGTACGCATTAATGTGCTTTATGCGTATTGCAATAAATGCAATATTTCATTATGCATACATTATGAAAATAATAAATTATTTTCAGATTCATGTAGATATAAGGGCGGCACCAAAATAACACAGAAAAGCGAAAATGGTCTATACTAATACCGTGCAATAACATAGGGGAAAAGATGATTGTACAAAAATTGTCATCAGTTTCCCTATCCACAAAATGTATTTCTGCTCATGTAATCAATAATACCACTACAAATACAACTTTTATACGAACAGTATGTATTACATGATCAGCTGTTTCTGTCGAAGAGGCCTGCTCAAATCATAGAGGCATGCTAAATCCGATCAGTCAGGAAATAATACGGACATGCAGGTATGACACACACACTTCCGTCTCAAATGCCTCTCTGCAAGGATCTGTATCACGGCTAAAAATGACTCTCACTTTTGGAGGAAGGGCAAATGCTGCACAAAGTGGCTTTCATGAGGCGAACTACGGACCTGAAGCTTTTGAAAGTTGTACATGTACATGAAAGCTACAGCTGTAATACTGACCCGCTTTGAATCAAAACAAAACAAAACAAGTAAACCAAAGTGTAGTTTGTTTGTGAAGAAGAGTGCATGTGTATTAATGTACATATATATATACATGTATATATATATATATATATATATATATATATCTTTCTCCCTTTCTCTCTCTCTCTCTCTCTCTCTCTCTATCTATCTATCTATCTATCTATCTATCTATCTATCTAGCTCTATCGCTCTTTTCCTCTTTCACTCTCTCTCTCTCTTTATCTCTTTCTCTCTGACTCTCGCTCTTGCATTTCTATCTACCGTACTATACGTCAGTTTCACCATTTTAGTATTGAGGCTCAAGGTATAATGAAAGTTACACTAGCAATATAACCTTTTTTCATATTCTTATTCCTTTAATGTCTTCTCCATTAATTTTATACTTGGTATCATTGGTTTTATTATAATCATAATACTCTTTGTATGTCGTTCCTATGTTACTACACACAGCTATTACACATCGTTAAAGCTGTAGAATGACTGATTTTAGATTTCATCAAAATTAAAGCATACAAACTCACAAATGAAATAAGTGATTTGGATGATGAATGCGAGGTCTTAGTTTGCTTTGCTCTGGAATCACTGCGTTGCGAAGCTTGGATTCCTGGAACAACATTCTCTCCAAACATCATCACTCATTACTGAAAATCAAATAGCTAAGGACTGAGGCTAGCTCCTTCAGGACTTCATCATTTTCACATAACACTGGAAGTCATCCATCATCTGCTTTGTGTAAAGATGGAGAAAACTAGAAGAGAATGGTCGGCAATGGTGAACAAGGTGTGTACATAAGTGATGACGAAAATAATGAATAGAATGGTTGTGATGAGGATGATGATGATGATGATGATGATGATGATGATGATGATGATGATGATGATGATAGGAAAGTAATATATCTGTGGGTAAACCTCAAGCATTGTTTCCAACAAAAGCCTTTGTGTTAGAATATGAATAAACTTTGGATCTGATAATTTAGCCTGCATCCGGGGTTTGATATTTTACTACTTTGCAAATCATAATGTCGGATGAATTATGTCAATATATTTTTAAGTCTCATTTTTCTTTTGAATAGTGTCTTAATATTTCAGTCTCAGCATTCCTATTATACATTTTCTTTGTGATGCCGGTAGTAGTGTAAGCCTTTGCTTCGCACCGAATAATGT
>BQKZ01003303.1:10571-23847 GCA_036244855.1 Temnopleurus reevesii
GACAGCTGCTTGGCCATGGATCCGGGGTTCGCAATCGGATTTGTCTTGCAATCCAGCTAAATTCTCAGAGTAAAATTATTTATAATGCATAAATAATTTTTTTAGAGCATTCACACTGAAATACAAGGTTATCAACAAAAAATCAAGCATGCATGAATAGAACACTTTCTCCACTGAACACAAATGGACGAAAAGAAAGGAGATGTACTATGTAGGCCCTACATGAACTATACTTTAACTTCGTACAGTGCAAAACATCTTTGAAAAAAGGAAATAATTTAAAGCCATTTCTAGGGTTCATGGGAAATGCGGATCAAACTCACATTAAATGTATCACTTTAGCCCTGAAAGAGATTTTCATCGCATTTATTGCCTTCATAGGAAGGACATAGGTAACAATTAAGTGGTTTATTACACTCTGGATAGCTCTATGTATTCATTTAGTTGATTGGATCATAGTGTGCCTTTGTAAATTCTGAGTATCTGAACAAAGAGGAGTAAAATCTGTTTTGCATGTCGCTATTACAGTATCAAAATATCAAGGTCTTTGTATTTTTCATTATTATTGCAAATTGTCTCTTGTGGGATGTAAAATAACTCGCTCTTTTTGGGAGTAAAAGGCAAGAAGTTTGAAATCAAATGGAAAATAAAGTTGGCCAAAATAAACAACTTTCCATTCTAGTCATCCCAATGAATCAAGCACACAAGAGAAACTCACTTCCCCATTTTTCTGCAGAGCCTGTAGAACAGGTGTCGCACACATGTGCTGAATAGCAGTGAAACTCTTTCTGTTGTCGGCTCAGGTCATTCTGAAGTCTTAAAGGGGATTTCGTCCATTTGGTCTAATTTTGTTCTACTTTGATTTGTAAGTGGTTGCAAATAATTCTTGTCCATTTTCATGTAATTCTTACCATTCTGATCGATACTTTGCACGAACACACCAGAGGCAGCGTTCGCGCTCATACGGCAGTTGAAACTATTAAAATTTAGTATCCAAGGGTACCACATGGTATTTCTTTGTACTTGGATTCCAAAGTGAATACGGATAATTTTTTGTCTCTGTTCAGTAATTCTTACCTTTCTGATTGATACTCTGCACGAACACGGCTCTAGCACGCCAGTGGCAGCGTTGGCGCTCATACGGCAGTTGAAGCTAAACTTGGTACCCCAGTGGACGACATGGTCTTTGTTTATCTCTTCCCTGTAGCAAAGAAAAAGAATTAATTTGGTGAATGATTATGACTTTGACTCAGGAAAATGAAAAGCAACAGTACTGTACATCACATCAAGTCATTACTAAAAAACTATTACCACCACTGTACTACTACAATACATGTACTACTTCCACTACTACTACTACTACTACTACTACTACTACTACTACTACTACTACTACAGTCTAATGGTAATAAGAAGAAGGGGATGAAGAAGGAGAAGAAGAAGAAATAATATCTACAAAATGAAGAAGAACAACAACTATAATGAAGATAATGACCTGTATTTGATGATAATCATCATACAAAAATACTGTAACACAATGCACTTCTGTGACCTACAATTGACACAAATTTATGCAAAATCATTTCCAATACCATCTTGTTGGCAAAATGATAAAGAATATCCTAAATAACATAAGAGGGTGTGTATAAAGAATAACAAGTTTTTTTAAGGTCAGGAAAAGTCAGAAGTTAGGATTACTTGCTACAGTAAATACGCGATGAAAGAGCTCATTCATAATTTAAAAGAAAAGGGAAAAATCATATCCAGCACAGGGATTGGTGTTTCAGGATATGATAAAGGAATAAAATATGTTTCCAGGATTTATACTCTATTTCAAACACATGTCTAGATGACATACAATGTACTAGTTAAAAGATTTGTCTTGATTTGATAGACAAAGAAAAAACATTGAAAAGCTCTGTTTATTATGAAGGAAAGGCAGGGAAAGTTTCAATATATTACTTTAAAGAATATAGAATCATAGACCATATGATAGAACACAAGTTGTACCTGTACATGTAGGCCTACATGTATGTCAAACCCCCTCTTCTTCCTCCTCCTTCCTACAAATTTCATTCCTCTTCATCCTTTCATCCTATCTTCCTCTATCCTCCATCCCTCTCTCCATTTTCATCTGTCTCCTTCTTCACCTAACTCTCCCACTCTTCCCTCCTTGGTCAAAATTTGCCCTCAATATTCCATTCTCATCAATTCCATCCCCTCATCCCAAACTTATCATCCTACATCCTCTGACGGTAAATCCCAATTTGTCATCAGAATCATCAACTCATCTTCCATCCTTCTTTCTTCCACTCCCTCCTTCATTCCATCTTCTTTACATTCAAATTTCTTTTCATCCCATCACATCTCTCCCTCCACCTCCTTGGTCAGGTTTAACCTCAATATTCCATTCTCATCAACTCCATCCCCTCATCACAAACTCATCCTATATCCTCTGCTGGTAATTCCCAATTTGTCATAGGAATCATCCACTCACCTCCCATCCTTCTTTCTTCATTTCTCTCCTTCATTCTATCCTCTTTACATTGAAACTTCTTTTCATCCCATCTATTATAATCTTCTCCATTTTCACATCTCTCCCTCCATCCTCCTTGGTCCAGATTTTACCTCAATATTCTACTCTCATCAACTCCATCCCCTCATCCCAAACTCATCTTATATCCTCTGCTGGTAAATCCCAATTTGTCATCAGAATCATCAACTCATCTTCCATCCTTCTTCCTTCCACTCCCTCCTTCATTCCATCCTCTTTACATTCAAATTTCTTTTCATCCCATCACATCTCTCCCTCCACCTCCTTGGTCAGGTTTAACTTCAATATTCCATTCTCATCAACTCCATCCCCTCATCCTACATCCTCTGACGGTAAATCCCAATTTGTCAAACGAATCATCAATTCATCTTCCATCCTTCTTCCTTCCACTCCCTCCTTCATTCCATCCTCTTTACATTCAAATTTCTTTTCATCCCATCACATCTCTCCCTCCACCTCCTTGGACAAAATTTGACCTCAATATTCCATTCTCATCAACTCCATCCCCTCATCCCAAACTCATCTTATATCCTCTGACAGTAAATCCCAATTTGTCAAACGAATCATCAACTCATCTTCCATCCTTCTTCCTTCCACTCCCTCCTTTATTCCATCTTCTTTACATTCAAATTTCTTTTCATCCCATCATATCTCTCCCTCCACCTCCTTGGTCAGGTTTAACCTCAATATTCTATCCTCATCAACTCCATCTCCTCATCCAAAACTCATCCTATATCCTCTGCTGGTAATTCCCAATTTGTCATCAGAATCATCCACTCACCTCCTGTCCTTCTTCCTTCCACTCCCTCCTTCATTCCATCTTCTTTACATTCAAATTTCTTTTCATCCCATCACATCTCTCCCTCCACCTCCTTGGTCAAGATTTAACCTCAATATTCCATTCTCATCAACTCCATCCCCTCATCCTATATCCTCTGACGGTAAATCCCAATTTGTCATCAGAAACATCAACTCATCTTCCATCCTTCTTCCTTCCACTCCATCCTTCTTTCTTCCACTCCCTCCTCCATTCCATCTTCTTTACATTCAAATTTCTTTTCATCCCACCACATCTCTCCCTCCACCTCCTTGGACAAAATTTGACCTCAATATTCCATTCTCATCAACTCCATCCCCTCATCCTATATCCTCTGACGGTAAATCCCAATTTGTCATCAGAAACATCCACTCACCTCCTGTCCTTCTTCCTTCCACTCCCTCAGACTCCATTTCATCCTATTTACATTCAAATTTCTTTTCATCCCATCACATCTCTCCCTCCACCTCCTTGGTCAGGTTTAACCTCAATACGCCATTCTCATCAACTCCATCCCCTCATCCAAAACTCATCCTATATCCTCTGATGGTAATTCCCAATTTGTCATCGGAATCATCCACTCACCTCCTGTCACAATATTTCACTCACTATATAGGCCNAAGGGAAAAATCATATCCAGCACAGGGATTGGTGTTTCAGGATATGATAAAAGGAAGAAAATATGTTTAAATGATTTATACTCTATTTCAAACACATGTCTAGATGACATAAACTAGTTAAAAGATTTATCTGGATTGATAGGTCTACAAGGAAGAAACATTGCAAAGCTCTGTTTATTATGAAAGAAAGTCAGGGAAAATTTCAATCTGCATGTATTACTTTAAAGAATATAGAACGATGGACCCTATGATAGAACACACTATATACCTGTATTTCTTCTCCATCTTCCTTCAATTTTATTTCTCTTCATTCTTCAATCCTCTCTTCCTTCTTCCTTCTTTCATCCATCCTTCTACCCTTTTTCCATCTGTCTCTTTCCTGAACCATCTCTCCCACCTCATCCCTCCTTGGTCAAAATTTGACCTCAATATTCCACTCTTGAGTCTCATCAACTCCATCCCCTCATCACAAACTCATCCTATATTCTCTGACGGTAATTCCCAATTTGTCATCAGAATCATCCACTCACCTCCTGTCACAATATTCCACTCACTATATACATGTAGGCCTATGGTTTTTTTTAAGGGTAGAATATGCATTTTTGAATTAACAAATATGTGCTTGCTGGCATTTTTTAAAGAAAATTAGTGCATCAAACTCTAGCTTTAATAATATTAAAAGAACCATAAGCATCATCTTCATCTTTTTTCCATTAATTTATAAAAATCGCCAATGCTTGAAACAATTCCTTATTCTAATGGTTTTATAGTTATCACCAATAATGTTGCATTGTAGTACATATTTTAGTTATAACATCAACTGGAAAGAACATGACAAAATATATCAAATTTTCATCCATATTTCTGTAAAATGAAGGCAAAGGAGACATTTTTATTTGTGTTTGAGTTGTTAAATGTGTTGTGTTTTGTTTTCAACACAAGAATTGCCAGAGATTCAGATAGATAAATCATTAGCAGAAATATTTTCATTTGCATGTTTAAAATCCAAAATCAAAATTAGATTTTCTTGTGAAATGATCCCATTTTTTGCACAGTCAGAAGAGACCATGTTCAACAATTTTGCTTCATTTCTCATGCACAGTGTGAGTACTGCTCAAATCACACTGCTCAAATCACACTCCTCAAAACACAGTCCCATTTCAACAAATTCCCTCCAATGCATTGTTTCGACTAATAAGCAATATGTATTCATTAAATTCATTCAAAACCCTAATTGAGTTGGAATCCAATTGCCTAAAACCTGATAGACTGGAGGGAAAATAAATTGCTGTAATTATTCATGCCTACTGGTGAATATGTGAAATTTATGATTGTCAACATGTTTTCCGTTGTGCTGTATATGGCCCGTGGTATCTTGTATTTCTGTAGGCCTACATGTATTTGAAAACAAATATAAGCTGTACGTTTACATGCTACTTAATAAATTTCTATACTGAATCATCAATAAAAAAAGAAAAATTAAACAGTTTCCCTCTCTTTCTCTCTCATTTTTTTTAACTTTTACTCTATAAGAGTTTTTCAATGAGACCATACAATAAAAATATCATAATCATAGATAACAAAATTAATAATATGGGAGTTTCAAGAGAGATTAAATTAGTGGGAAAATCTGATGATGCCATTTTTTTGTGTACATGTGAGAGTTTTGTCATGGAGCTTGAATTTAATTATATTCAAGAACTGACAAAGATGAGAAAAATCCAAAGCGGCAAACGACAATGTACAAGCTTTTCTGCATCACTCTAATCTCAGGAGAAAACAATTTCAAAATAATTGTTTTCCTAACAAGATCATTACATTATACATGTTACACAACATACAGATGCTAAACTACATGTAAATGTTATACATGTATAGCCCTGGGAAAAACAATAACAAAGTAATGGTTTTCCCATCGAGATCATAACGTACATGTAACATACAGGTGCCAAGAACAGTACATACGTGTATTGAATATAAATGGAGAAGGCCAATGGGAATAAATTATGTCCAGAACTTGAGCTACAAACGCAGGATTTAGACATGCACCCTATTGAGCCGCCAACATCTTGTACAACTTCAAATTTATACACCAAGCTGAACTATAGCTACATAAAAGCACTGGATTTTATACAAGCATCCCATTGAGTAGCTTACATATTACGCCTTCAAATTACACCAAGATGAACTACAGCTACGTACAAACACTAGATTTATACATGCACCCTAATTGAGCAGCCTACATCTTACATCTTTAAATTACACCAAGCTGAACTACAGCATGTACAAACACTGGATATGCATCCTATTGAGTAGCCTACATCTTTAATGCACCTTCAAATTACACCAAGCTGAACTACAGCTACGTGAAAACACTGGATTTATACATGCATCCTATTGAGTAGCCTACATCTTACATCTTTAAATTACACCAAGCTTAACTACAGCTACAGAAAAAGACTGGATTTATCCATGCACCCTATTGGGTAGCCTGGTATCTTACACCTTCAAATTACACCAAGCTGAACTACATGTACATGAGCTACAGTAACATACAAACACTGGATTTTATACATGCACCCTACTGAGTAGCCTGTATCTTACGCCTCCAAATTAAACGCAACAGCTGGCGAAACTGTTACAGTTGACAAGAGTTCAAATGCAATAAGCTTTATCAATCACAGCTGATCGGCCTGGGTAAATTAAAACTTTTCTACAGCACAGATGTATTTTGATGAATGCTACAGAAAGGCACAGGTCTGAAGTTGTACATACATGTACATCTACATATATACAATACATGTACATATATCCCGATGCATTTGAACATGCCCCATTTGGAAACAAAGTATCGATTTAGGCAGTGTAGGATTACCGTACAAGAATAAATTTACCCTCTAGATACTACTGTATGACGCATGCATTCAACCTCAATCTCATGAACCCTCCAAGTTAAAGTGAAGTACTGTATGGTTTTTTCAAGTTTTGGTAAAGCAAATTTTCTGCATCCCCTCCCCCCCCTCGCTAAATTAGATGTCACAAAACACTGACAGTCTCTCACTTTGTGTTGCATGAACAATACATTTTCCAATAGATACATGTACATGTAGGTTTTAATGTACTAATGGGACATTGTGGAACAATTTTACTTTATTGTAGGCAGCAACAGTATCCAGAGTTGGCAAAATCTGAAAATTGTTGCAAGATCAGCCTTCTTTGCAATCAATCTCAAAATTAAAACAGTGTATAGGGCAGGGCTTACATACAAAGAAGTGGCAATGGACAAATCACATTTTAATTTAATATCATTATTCAATTATCTCATGTCAAAACAAAATATGGGACCCTAGAAGGCCTGAATACATTTAAACAAAGCACAAAATGAAAAATCTAAAATACGAGGATAAAACAAAAAGGAATCGCTGAAAACATTGTACACATGTACATGCATTCTGAGATCCGATGGTACATGTAACTATTTAATGCCAAATTGGCCCATATATCAGTACTTTTATTAGTAATGTTTCTTGTACCAAGTTTTTGCCTAACATACAATTTTTTTTTACTGCTTTTACGCAATTATTCCCAGTTTTAAAAATTATTCATCACAAAATCCAAATTTGCAATATCGTTTTCTTGATCACTGCCATTGGTACGCCATTCCTTATTGCATTTCTACTTATATGTGTATTTTTGTATTTTCACTTTATGTGTATTTCTTGTATTTTTACTTAAATATGTATATTCTTTGTATTTAAATGATCTTTTGTAAATGCATTTGCAATTCAGCCTTTGGCTGCAAGAAATGATTTGATTCAATAAATAAACCATTACTACTACATAAACAGCCATTGGAATGAGAAGGGAATGACAGAGTCATTTTATAATAAATTTTATGTAACGCTATTTGTCCTTGAAGGCACACCACGCGACAAAGCCAATATAATACTGATTTGCAAGATTTTTAATGAAACATATAGACAAGTTTTAGGAGAGATGGTGCTACAGATAAAACTTCTTTTAAAAATAAAAACAATGTATGCCTTTAAAACATTCAAAATGTAGGGGCCTATATTCTGAGATCCAGATTTGGTAATTGTTTTCTGCAACAACCATTGGAATTAGAAGGGGATGACAGAGTGTTTTCAGAATGAATTTTATGTAACACTATTTGTCCTTGGCGGCACACCATGCTCCACAGTCAATATAATAACACTCACCGAAATTTTAATTAAAAAGCAATACATGCCATATGAATAGAACAACTCTTTCAACAGGAGAGTGAGGACGTGCTCTGTCAGATTTGATACACATTTTTTCTTTATATCTGTGTATTGATAAAAAATACTTAACTGTAATTTCTTATTTCGCTATCTTTGAAATTCATTTTGATAATTCCACTAGTACACACTGTATTTCATTACATATATCAATGAATTTTATTCACTTTTGTGCTTGTAAGTTTTAATTACAATTCTGTACTAATTTGTAGACTTTTTATGCACAGTTCACTTTTTATAAAGTACATGTTCTTCTGTAAAACATATTTCCTATTTAAAAAAGTCTTGAATAAATGAATGAATTTATATTTCAATCAACATTGTATAAAAAAATAAATTACAATTACATCTAAAATACAAATGTAGGCCTGTATATTATAATTTCCATTAAATGTAATGTGTATACCCAAGAGTGATCGCTGAAACTGTTAAATATCCCTAAATTTGGAGCATGATTTGCACACAGTTTCACAATGAAAAGTCAATCGAATCATACAGTTCAAATTAATACCCAGTGTTTAATTACCATTGAATTCATGTAAAACTACACATAGGGGTTGTTGTTCAAAATCAACTGCAAATCAACTGCAACTTTGCAAATTGTAACGCACATTTTCTTTCGCGCACGGTATCGCATTTAACAAGACAATCGATTATTTTGATTGGCACGCTTCGATCAACTGCAAGTTGCGATCGATAGCAACTTTTGAACAATTAACACCCCTTTAGAGTGAGAAATTACTAATATTGCCAATTCAAAGAAGAGACAGTTGTTAGAATTACTGTAATTGTAAAACATTTTTGTCTGGAAATGGGCGGAGTGGTAAGTCTGTGTAGAAGTCCATAACAGAACAGTGTATTAACCTTGACTGACCTTAGATCATTCAGATACCGAATTCCTCACCATTTTCGGATGAACCCCAAAGCTCATTTCCGAAACAAAACAGGAATTCAGCAGGAATATGTCTGGTCAGCTGTTAGAACTACATAATAACCTGTTAGGCCTAAATAAATAATTGTTTGGATGCTCTCCACAGACCAACCCTCTATCTATCTTTTAAAAAAAAAATTTTTTACTCAAATTGCTGCCCGTCACATCCTATTCCTTCTTTCTCTCCAAGCTTTTTTCTATACACTTGTGGGTTCCCTGCATGCTTTTGTTTGATTTTGTGTGTTAGGGGCGTCCTGTACACCAGTTGTCACTTTATTGCTTAGGATTAAGCTTCAGTCAGGATCAAAGCCCAAGCTCCCTTTATTACATGTACTTCAAATTGAAAAATTACAGCAAAGTTATAAATAAACATGTGGAAAACAACCTGAAAAGATATTTTCAGATTATCTTTGGCTTTTCACTCCCTTTCCAGTCTTATTTTCTTCACAAATTGTATAAAGAATTCAAAATTATGAAGAAAAAAGATTTTTTTTTCCAAACAAGCAACAATATTTTTCAAAAATAGCATTTGAGGACATCCAAACTTCTTTTGACCTAACCTGTTATACGGGTGTATGAATGTACACATATCATATGACATTCTTCTCTAGAATGAAAGGAAAACTCTGATATTGTGATAACATTTACAACAAACTACATAATTGCTTAATTTGGTTTCCATGGATGTGAGATTACACAATTTGGGAGTTCAATGAAACTTGGTTGCAAGTCACAAAAAAGCAATTTGAATGCACATGTACACATCAAAAAGCATGTTAAAAAGTTATAAGTTGCCAATTTGCATGTAAAATAGTGATTTTTAAATGATTTCTGTGTTTGCCAATTTAAGAATCAATGACCATTTCAGTGATTACTCTCATTAAAAATTCTCTGCGTCTATTGACTAATGGTAACAGAATAAATATGGTCAGATTTAGTGTCAAATGTTGTTCTCTTTCTGCTCATGCATCTGGTATGCACTACATACATGTACTGTACTGTACATCAAAAGTTATTGAACCAAACCACAAAACATGTTCTATCGCCCTGTAAGGGTTAACAAAAGTCCATACATGTAGTGTATGTAATCAGAGGCATGACCTACCACTCAGTTCACATGACTATCAAAAGTGTGAAATGACATCCATTAGCTCAATATTTTGATTACAAAAACACAGTGTCGCTCAAAAACCAGAGCACAGAACATGAGAATCAGGTCATGTAATTGGAATCGTGTGATGAAAGTTTCTATGCAGGTGAAAGCACTTTATACAAAACCAAAGAACCGATCAGTTCAAATCAAACTAAAAAAAAAAACGATTCAGATTTACTCATGGGTCGACAATTTCATGACAAAAACAATGCTAAGAACAATCCCCCATAATATTGTGCTTACAAGTAACTTAAATTTTCCTTCAACAATCCCGTACACTTGCTATAAAGTTGCAAATCAATTGAGTGTTTTCTTGTTCATGCTTACATATTTTCAGTTAAAAATCTAATATCTGACAATTTTCACAATTAATTATAATGATTATCATGAAAGAAATATTTTCAATTAATAATTGTTGGCCTAAAAAATATCTTCCCCTACTACTGCCTCCACAACGAATGCAAGAATTTTGAATGAGATCTTATAGTTATACAGTATTCAACAAAATTCCTGGAATAAAAAGGTGACAGTATCAATGTAATTTAGCCCCACATTTTAATAATTTATTATTCTTTCAAAGTAATGAGATTCCTGCAAAAACAAGGAGATAATTTGATAGTCCTGAAAACATCCTTATTTTCTCATAAGGTCATGCATTATCAATACAGGTAGAAAAACACTTCCGACTATCATCACTTTCTAAGAAACTAAATCATCCAATGGTCAGTACTTT
Organism: Temnopleurus reevesii; assembly: GCA_036244855.1. Taxonomy (NCBI): domain Eukaryota; kingdom Metazoa; phylum Echinodermata; class Echinoidea; order Temnopleuroida; family Temnopleuridae; genus Temnopleurus; species Temnopleurus reevesii. The sequence continues at coordinate 21,660 of BQKZ01003303.1, forward strand.
CCTTTCCTTTCATTATTTCTTTAACCCCAGGTAAAAGTCTGAATTACTCGGACATTCCTAAGTTGTTTATGTAAGCAGATTTATTGAGACATTGTAAAAGTGTCCTATTTTTCCATGTCTGAATGCAAATGCGTGAGTGTATGCGTGAGTGTACACGTGAATATAAGATAGTGCACAATAACGGTTGAATGCTCTTGAAATGTACATGTACAGTACTAAGCATCGTCATGGAATTCACTGTCCTTGTTATCTTTCACATTCCAGGGACATTGTTCAAAGAATTCCATTGATAACAAAGGTTTTTGCATTTGTGTGGATAGAAATGAGTTTATAGAGTTTCATCCAGCGAAGGAAATGGACGAAAACCAGTAAGCTTTGAACAAAGAAGGGCAGTACATCCTCTTAAGTAATAGTTTAATAATAATTGATTAGGAACAAAGAATTAGTGCTCACTAATAAATTCAGACATTGTCAACAAAAATTCCATTGAAAACAAAGGATTTTGCATTTGCGTGGATAGAAATGTATAGAGTTTCATTTAGCGATGAAAATTGATGAAAGTGTAGGAAGCTTTGAATGAATAATCTAAAATTTAGTTTAAATGAAAAATAGTTATTTGTCTTAAATGGCCAAATAATTTCCAAATAGTAGTATTACTCAGAAATATTCTTACATGTACATTGTATGAATGTATGAAGTGTAAGTGAAGTAGTCTGTAGTATAATGTTGACACAATTTAACCAAATTCAACATTATCAAATGAGGCATCTTTGAAGCAAAAGCATTGTGTAAACGGGGTATTAGAGAAGTTGCCATGTCACGCAAATTATCAGTAGCCTGCAATAAAGTCTGAATTTATAACCTTCCCTCTTATTTGGATAAGAATAATAAAAGACACCTTGGTACACAACCAACTCTTCAGGTAGCATGAAAACATAGTCTAGTTGAGGACTCTGTGTTCTGATAGCGTCCACCTTCACACCTATAATAAGGTCTGAAGGTGTGATCAGAGGGGTAAGCATGATCAGGGTTTATGTAAGGACTCTGTGGTTGAGTGCTATGCAGTCCCAAGTATGTTCAGTGCAAGAGAATATGCACAGGTGGACACTATCAGAACACTGAGTCCTCAACTGGACTAGTAAACACACAGAGGGAGGGAATCAATAAATTGAGTTCAACAAACTTTTGTGAAGCTTGCATGCTCCTGTGAGTGAGAAGTGTCAGCGGCCATTGATGCATGCAAAATTGACAATAGCCCATAATCCGCTACTGGTGTCTGAAAATCAGTTATTGAAAAGTCTCTATAAAAACGAAGGCACTTCAATAGCTGATAGACCAGTCCACTACCTGCGCTAGCTGAAGCAACAGGCACAAATACATTAACGAATGCCTTGCGAACAATTCTTACAGCCATTCAAGATATGTATTGAAGCTTAGTCACATTATGTATCGAAGGATTGAAAAACCAAAACGGGGAAACACCCATTCCTATTTTCCATTCAGTAATGTTCAGACTGTCATTGAAAATCAATGAATTTTGCCATTCTTTGAATCTCTAGTAAATTCGGCCAGTTCAGCAGATCAAAACGCTAGTATTTTATTTATTTTGGGGGGGACATTTGAATGTCTCTGAGGGAAGGCTACAAAACTGCCAACAAATATAAAAGAGAGAGAGAGAGAGAGATAATTTAGATTCATTGCAATCAGAGAAGATTATGTCTAGATAAATCCAAAGGACTGATATTTTACATCATCATTCAAAAGACGTATCCGGAGTTCAAATTAGTCTCCAGACACAGACTATTGGCTTTTGGTGTTGTATTTTTTGTAGTGCAGTTCCGGATTACAGACTATGTTGTCCAGCCTCTAAATGCAGACTCTTAGATTGTGCACTATGTAGGCCCTACATTGCGAAAAGCGAAAGCCAAGAGTCTGTACTCACCGAATTGGCTCAAACGTTGAACATCTGCAACATTCAGTATTTCAGCAAGCTTGCCCTGGTACTAGTCTTTTCAGCCAGACACAATAACTCCTACAAGCTCACATCAGAAAACTACAAGTGTGCTTAAATCAGGGAATTGTCATGAAAGGAGAGGACATTCTCTGGTCTCTTTGTCCCCATGTAGCGAGCCGACAAAGAGCCAGGTGCTTGTAGGCACTTGCTATCCAGGTGTTAAAGACAAAAGAG
>BQKZ01003303.1:25035-48083 GCA_036244855.1 Temnopleurus reevesii
GACTCTCTGAAAATGGCCTGACCTGAACATTTCTTTTTTGCTTTTTACTAAAATTGAAAAATCACTGTAAACTCATCCATAGAAATGAAATTTGACAAAGTTATTTTCAGAAACTCTTTAAACTCTTCTCATTTTTCTCATGAATTGTGGGAATTGTGCTTAAAAAAAACTTTTTTTGTGACCAAACCACGCTTTAAAAACAATGAAATTAGAGGGCAAACTAACAATATTTTTTTTTGGGGGGGGGGCCTTCGAGACTAAACTACAGTATGTACACATATGTGCATGAATGGATTTTCACAGGAATGAGATTATTTGTGTTCTTTTCTCAGGCAGGAATTCCTCTTGAGGATTATTATCTTTATCTTGTTATTCATCACTAATCCTCATTAATCCACTTTGACTTGGATACAGGATTCAATGCAAATGTGGCTTCCTTAGAAAAGTTCATTTCCCATTTGGTACACTGTCATTTCAGTAGACGGGTATGCTAATAAATGCAAATTGTATGCATACTCAATACCACCAAATGGTTGTTCTTAACAACCCCAAAAAATTGTCAAACGCTTGCAAGACAAAGCAACAAGAAATACATTGTACATGAAAATAGAATTTCAAGTATTGTAATTCAATTACTGCTATGTTTGCTGACAAGAAAAGCACATTAAATTTGAATCTTTTACAAGACTGACATCTTAAATGTCTCACTGCAGGATACACTTTCCTGCATAAATTTTAAATAATGACAGTAGTCTTCTGTCTCGTTGTATCGTAGTTTATACACATACAGGAGCATCATTTCAATTTACGATTTGTAGAATGAATATTAACTGAAACAATACAATGTTCTACAAACGTTAGTTACATACAAGATGTAGGAGTAATAAGAAGGCCGAAAGGACTCTACATACACCAATAGCTACAGGTCCATGTACAGTGTATAAATGTAGGTATTTTCACTTCAGTTTTCACAAAGTAAAAGCACTATTTGCTGAGCAAAATAACCCCCACCTGGCTCGATTCCCAAGGACAACTTCCATCAATGAACAGGCCAATAGTATAAACCATATGCCTAAAGGCAATTTCCATTGACAAAGTACTACATAGAACGTCAAGTAATAAGATTTTGTGGGGATCTCACTAAAGGGCTCTCCAAAATTAGGCCTGTGTCAATCAGTCCTATATGTACTTGTATAACTGCCCGATTGAGGTGGGGTAATGTTAGCAACTATAGCATTCAAATCCTTTGTACATTTTTCACACTAGTTCTGTGTGATTGGAGAAAACGGGCAAATGGAGAGCTGATATTTACTTTGCAATTATTTGTTTTGTAGACTGTACATGTAGATGCTCGACAGCTCTGCTAATTTAGCACAAGTGTACATAGATCTCGTATATCCATGAACACCTGTATTTTCCTTTAATAAAAAATGTATACTTACACATAGTACGTGCACCTTTCAGAACATATGATGAACGATTTTGGAATGGATTTCGCCAATGAGTGATTGATTGATCCGACTGATGGGCTAATCTTTTGAATGCCAATCTCATCTTATTTTTTTTTTCAAGTTAAGAAAGACTTTTCATCTAAAAACAATCAAAGCATTGACCAAATTAAAGTACATGTAGGCCTTCATTTGTACATGTATACTGCTTGTTTTATTCCGAAAGAAAAAATAACAAATTAACATCATTTTCCAAACATGTTCTAACTACAACATTTCCTACAACATTCTGTGCGTTTCAGCTTACATGTAATACAAGGGAGAAATTACAGTTTCTGGTTTATTTGACAATCTAATTGACCAAACCTACAGATTATTTGCATGCTACTGTATGGTACTTTAGCCTCCATCCAAGTTTATTTGGATGACCAACAGATACCATCCACCATCAGGAAACACAAACATCCCTGTAACTTTATAGGACTCTAGGAGCAGATTATTTGGAATTGTTCAAATGACTGCAGAAAGGCTGCCATCCGAAACCAATACAAGTATGCCTAGAATGTTGGACTGCCCTGGCCCAACATGACATGACAGACAAAGGATATGGACAAAATGTGACTAAATTGAGATGTTGCTCAAAAGTTGCAATTGATCGCAAGTTGCAGTTCATCGGAACGTGCCAATCAAATTCATTGTTTCATGCGCATCTTGTTAAATGCGCATACCTCGCACAAATGAAAATGTGCGTTACAATTTGCAAAGTTGCAGTTGATTTGCAATTGATTTTGAGCAACACCCCATACAGGTCTTCAAAAGACAGGCCTTTCAATTAAAGTCTAATATTTGAGAGCAAGGACACTTTTCATTCTAGGGAAAGTTTTACATTTTTATATCATATTGCATCATTTACGTTAGGAAAATAAATAAGGGCAGTGCAATAAATCTCCAATGCCATAGGCATGATCACTGAAGATGGCCGTCAATCAATATTTTCCCCAAAAATATAGTGGAATATCAATGCTAAATCAATTGAATAATTTATTCCATAACTTACGATAAGTTTCTAAAAATGCACGATCAATACAAAATCAACTCAATTCAGTTACAACTAGAAATGTGCATTTTTATTCATCACATTCTGGGCTACAAAATATGCATGAAACAAAGATTTGATTTGTGTATGGCAGTCAACTGTGTAGTACCAATCAAAAACATTGTTTCATGCGCATCTTTTAAAAAACGCATACCATGTGCAAATAAAAATGATCGTTACTATTTGCAACTGATTTGCAGTTGATTTGCGATCAATTGTAACTTTTTAGCAACACCCCTTATGTCATACATGTACATACACCAATTAATCATGCACACTTTGGAACATGTAGGCCTCATTCAAATTTTGTTAATCATCTCCCATACAGGCATAATGCAATCCTGAGCAGGGGCCTACATATATACATAATTTCTTCCATATTTTGACCGGTACCTATAAATCTATTAGCACTTATCGCATTAGGTAGCTAATTAATAAAAAGGAATCGATTGCTGACCCTTTGCCCTTTCGCTTATGTGGCAGCATAATTCACATGCAGCCTGTACAGTGTGCATGCTCACACACTGTATGTTTCACAGTGTAGTCACCATATCATTTGTAAGACTGACCCTATCATTTTTTTTAATAAAGACATTGGTCCAAAATTCAATAACGTTTACTTCCCCTCGAAATGATAAGTTTCCTTAAAGTTATGAAATTGGATTTAATACAAGGAAATAATTATTCTGGTATCACATTGCAATTAACCATGCATTCTAGCACGATCTATACAGATAAAATATTTTTGTTTTGATGCTTTATCACTTATGACTGTACAGAAAAGTGTTGAAAACTTTTCATCAAAATCTATGACTGTTAGTCAAATTTGAAGAAAAAAATTATTCCCTGACAAGATTGCTATTAAAGTCAAGACATATCTTTGCTAAAAAGGGAAAACCCTTGGAGTACTTGTCTTCAGACATTTTTTTTTACTAAAAAATGTAATATTTAGAAGTGCAACATGCACAGAACAGGGAATAATTTTCCTGGTATCGCATCGTAATTTGCTATGCACTTTAGCATAATTACTCCACAAGAGATATTTTGTTTAGCACCTTTTTTTGCATAGGATTGTACAGTTAAATATTTAAAATATTTTCTCGTATTTTCTCAATATATCTAAAACTGCTAATCAAATGTGAAAAGTAAATTTATTCTCTGCAGAATGTGCATTTTTCAGAGCTACATGTATAATCATCTCAAGTGTCGGTACCGTAAATTCTCGAAGAGCTCATAATTAGGCAGCTATTCTCAGCGTTTCAGGAAGTGATGTGTTAAAGTGATATCCTTGAACTAGTCATTCTTAGCTTGACTGTGAGCTCGGCTTGTCGGGCCGGCTCGACTGGTTACCCCACGCCTCTGTGGCTAAGTTCAGGAGGACGTGAACCTATTAAATGCTACTCACACAGCCCGGGACCTCTTCAATGTCATTGCCTTGAATAGCACCCAGGGTATGACTGGCTGTGTGCGTTATAAGCCATGGTGATCATTGCAACTGGGACTGTAAGCCATCTAATGACGGTGTGCGTCACGCATCTAAACATACATCGTACATGTACATTTATATCATACTCGCTGGTTTATGCCTATTAAGGGCGACTCTACTCTCTCTCTAGTCTGATTAACGATGAAAAAAAGGGAAAACTTGATAATATTGTAAATTTATGGAAATTGAGGTGACATTGCCTTGAATAGCACCTAGGGTATGACTGCTTCTGTACGTTATAAGCCATGGTGAACTGATCATTGCCACTGGGAATCTATGCCAGCTAACGTGTGTGCGTCATGCATCTAAACATACATAGTACATACTTTTTTATCATACAAGTTAACACATTATGCATATTAAGGGCAACCCTGATCTCTCTCTTTGATCTGGTTAACAATGAAATAAATTTTAAGCAAAAAACTTGAGAAAATCATTTTAAAAAATACAGAAATGATCATAAAATATCACTACATGTACATGGATACTGTTCACTTTATTTCTGTCCATACTGTACGGAACGAAAGGAATTACTTTTGTTTTACTGAGCACTTCTGTTCATGTCTTTTTTAATTCATTGATGCAGATCTTTCAAGAGAGGTGTTGTAATCCCCATACTCTTGTCACACAGTGTAAAACATTGAGGTCTTTTATTTTTTTATAAATAAAAACAAAAATGATTCTTTGCTTTGTAACCATTTCCTTGAATAAGCTTTTATTCAAAACTGGTATTATTGAGCAAGAGGGATGCACAATGGTAATGTTGTGCTTTGAATTATCACTTACGTCTTGGGACTACGTTTCCTTTATTGATCAAGCACAAAATGCTTAGAGTTGACAGAGTACAAAATTGCACTGTAGAATGTCTTAAAAATCTAAAGGATTGATGCACACAAATTAAGATTATAGTTCATTATCATATTTTGGAAATGGGAATCTTGGAGAAAGTTCTCATGCTTTACATGTACTTGGTCTTTGCATGAATATGGAAATTGAATTTCTTTCACAATATGTTAATTGTACATGTGTGAGCAGAACTCAAATTTGAGAAATTTATCTTAACTGCATTAATCCCTGATACATGTATGCTACAATGTAGGTGTACGAACACATCAATAAGTAACCAATTGCTTTGTATTCAAACTTATATGACAAAGTGTTGTTGCTACAAATTTGTGATCAATTGCAAGTTGCAGTTGATCGGAACAAGCCAATCAACATCAACCGATTTCAGTTGATTTGCGATAAATTGCAACTTTTGAACAGCACCCCCTAGGCAATGTTGCAACAAAGTTGCAATCAATTGCAAGTTGCAGTTGATCGGCGTGTGCCAATAAAAACCATTGTTTCATTTACATCTTGTTATAAGGACAGACAGCTAATCCGAAGCTAATTTGCAATCAATTACAACTTCGTAAGAACATCGCATATATCAGAAAGAATAACATTTTAGATAAACCCTCCAATCACCGCCACAACGCCCCCCCCCCCCCCCCTCCCACAAAAAAGGAGAGAAAAACTCACCTTCCAGAAGTCTGGGCAAAGTTCCCCCCATCAAGCAGCCGAACTTTCCCAAAGAGCACGGCATTGATGAGGGCAACGGATGAGAGTTCCACTACCTCCAAATTTACCTGGAACTTAAACTTCTTCTTCTTCATAATGAAACTCATCGCATGACCAGGAGGAACACGTTATATTCCAAGATATGTCTCTGGGGGCTGGTGAAGTCCAAGAAAAGTTTGAATGTAATCTCCTACTCTCTGCTCAATATGTGTGAAATCTTTCATTTTTTCACCTGAAGTGGATTATGAAAGATAAAAAGAAACATACATGTTATGTACACTACAACAGGGAAGAAAAAGAAGAAGAAAATGAAAACAAATAAAAAAGGCTTGATGCTTGATGAAACTTCAAGCATCAGTTACCTCACAGTGCAAAGTGAGGCAATACATTAAATACCCTTCATTATGAATTTACCACTGATTAGTTTCTACCCGGTCCTACCTTATCCTTTGGACGCATCTTATAATTATTGTATCTAACTTAACTACCAGCCCTAATTGGGATGATCTCCAAGAGCAGCGGAGGGGCAGATACAGTCAGTCAGTCAGTATAGTCAGTATAGCGAGTTTCAGAATTTACAAAATTGGTCGCAACATTTTTTTTACTAAAAATCGTGTAGTATGTGGTGGCCTTAAATTAAGTTTAAATTTGGTACAAATTGAAAAAAGCATTCGAACAAGACGCATAAGAAATGATCTTGTAACTGTATGTAACTTTCTAAAATTCTAGCATTATCCAGGTGAGGTGATGTCTGACAATCAGATTACATAATTTTAAACTGAGATAGAGAAGTAAAGATTTATATCCTTAACATTGTGTTTTGTGGTTGAGCCTTTTTTTATATTATCTTTATCACTTTGGAAATGTCTTATTTTGTAGGCTTAAGGCCCCAGCACACCAAACATGGCACGGCATAACGGCACAGTATTTACGCGCTATCTGAGCTGTTATTGGCCAGCACGCTCCTACGCGCAAAGGATGTTCAACAATTGCCCAATCACAGGGGAAACACCGCGTAAATACCGTGCTGTGATACCATGCCGTGTTTGGTGTGCCCTTACTCCTTAGTATTAGGCTTAGCGAAAAAAAAAATTGTCAAATATTATTGAATTCGTAAAACTGCACTCATTGAAACAAATATATTTGTCTTCAATTTTGGCATTCTCGTTCATTTATTTTATAGTCAGCTGCCGGGGACCTCATTAATCTCCATTTCAAACTTTTACGGCATAATCTTCTTATCGGTCACCTTTCCATTCACTGCCGCCTGTTTCGTCATTGCTGGCGATAGATACCGTCTCGCATTGACTTAGAAGTACCGGTACACAAAATCTTAGTTCAATTATGATGGAAGTCTATAAAGGCACGCACCTTATTTCTGAGCAAATATAAAACAGTAAAATATATCATTCAATCACTTAAACTGGTATGGTCCGCTCATATAAAGGCACGCGTAATAAAAAGGCACGCATTCAAAATGCGCGTTTTATCTAAGGCAAATACGCGCTAGAAAAACTCTGTAGCTTGTCTATGCATGGGACTAAGGAAGCTTTTGCGAATGTAATTTTTTGCTAATGCAGTCAAGAATTGGGCACAAAATCGTTAGTTTTCTTTAATACCAATGATTCTATACTGTTTCATATTAATCTCTAGAATTTTTATGACATTAGGAAGTAGAAAATATAGCAATCAAAGTTGATAATTATCGTTTATTTGATCGGCAAAAGAGCAGTGCGTGCCTTTAAATGTGTTCCAAAAACCACTACAGTTTGAAAGACGTTGTCGGAAACTGTTCCTCGTGGACGATTTTTCTGCTTTTTTCTGTTCAATATTTATATCTTCATAATTCTCAGAATATTCTCCTTCGAATGATACCAGATTCAGTGACTGAATAATATATTTTACTGTTCTATATTTGCTCAGAAATAAGGTGCGTGCCTTTATAGACTTCCATCATATCACTCGAAGGAGAATATTCTGAAGATAATGAAGATATAAATATTGAACAGAAAAAAGCACAAAAATCGTCTACGAGGAACAGTTTCCGACAACGTCTTTCAAACTGTAGTACTTTTTGGAACACATTTAAAGACACGCACTGCTCCTTTGCCGATCAAATAAACGATAATTATCAACTTTTATTGCTATATTTTCTACTTCCTAATGTCATAAAAATTCTATAGATTAATATCAAATAGTACTATAAAATCATTGGTATTAAAGAAAGCTAACGATTTTGTGCCCAATTCTTGACTGCATTAGCAAAAAATTACGTTCGCAAAGGCTTCCTTAGTCCCATGCAGAGACAAGCCACAGAGTTTTTCTAGCACGTATTTGCCATAGATAAAACGCGCATTTTGAATGCGTGCCTTTTTATTACGCGTGCCTTTATATATGAGCGGACCATATATCCAACTTTCGAGCCAGGATTCATGAATGTTAACGTTTTAAATCTGGTATTTCACATTTTACGTTAATCAGCTATCGTGTGGCGTAAGATTAACTTACAATGTAAATATAAATGTAAATGTCACTTTGATAAAAGAGAATGACAATATTAAGTGTAAAAAAATGTCAAATGAAGCCCGAATATCTGGCTAGATCGTAGATGGCATCGAGCTTACAAAATCTATGCGCAGACATCGATACAAAAGAATGGTGGAGACAGATAGCACGATTTGGCCCAAATTGATAGTGTAAAGAAGTACCGTACCATCACCATAAACATTCATGGCTTGAGCCTTTCCTTCGATCAAAACAATCGACCCATCACTGCACTGCGGTCGCAGCTGGCTGGCTCGCGCAGCTCCACCGCCCATACACACACCTCTGTCGACAACAGACAACACTCGACCAACTCAATGAAAAAAAAAACATACACTGAAAAACCAGTAGAATATAAGATTGCCTTGAAGCTATACTTTACCAACCTCTTATAAAGTCCTCAATACACAGGGGCTGTGCAGTCAGTTGAATTCCCACTATAAAATGATGAGTAAATGTTATTACTCCGGATTGCTCCACTCCGATTGTGAACAAAATGGACACTAATTTCTTTCAGCAAAAAATAACCTGTACAAAATCAATAGGCATGTGCTGTCAGTTGTCATGAGAGGGCGGTATGTAAAAATCACAAACGCGGAAGTTCAACTGTCAAATCTGCTGAAACAAAGTTGGCTAATATCTATCATTTTGATGCTAAACCGTTAATATTTATTGTCACCAACTCAGCTGAGCTATTGCATGAATTTTCCAAAATGGATTCGGCGCGAGAAGAAGGAGGAAATCCATCAACTTCCAAGGAAACTATGGTAAACTTTAGTTTTAATTTAAGGTAGACCAAACATAATTTATAGTGGGTGGGACTTAGCTTTAACCAAAGTTTATTTGAAACTCCTCAGTGTCAATGAAGTCCAGCCTGGTCCCAGGTACTACATTATATGTTTGTTCAATTGCTCCTCTGAAATATGAAGTTATCGGCCATATCGTGCTATCTCACCTCCGTTATTTTATATATACTAGTGAATTTCCGATTACCGGACAAAAATTATGGTGTTACTAAAAATACTATTTTTAAAACAATAGGCAGACCCGGGAATAGTGACCAGATAATTGCGTGCGCGTGCGCGCGCCATGTAAAAATTGTAAACATCGGCGGCAGAAGTCCAAAATACACACAGGTAACCATCCATAAAACAAGTCCAAAAGGATATAAAAAGGATATAAACAGGATAATGGTTTTAATGTTATTTTCTTTCCCCTCCTTCCATATTTCATGAAATTCTATCTTACACGAAATCGATTTTGCCTTTTTGGTGTTAAAAAGTATAAACTTGAGCTGAGCCAACTTTATAAATGTTTGTTGGTCGAATCTGGTGCAAAAATCATCGCCGACACACTACCGCACGCTTCCATAGGATTGTACACAAATTGAGTACATCGCGCGCATCTGGTCGCTATTCTCCGGGTTTGCCAAAATTTAGTCCGAAGGCTCCAGACTCACTTGTCACAATGCGCAAAGAATTGTTTAACACAGGCACTTATTTTCCAGTTATAATCTTTTCTAAAAACTTTTGAAAAAATGTATCATCAATTTGTCGGGTCCCCTAGAGAATCAAATGAGAGAATTTTTATGCCTGTAAGATGTGTGAAAAAAGCGACGCCAAGATTTCCTCGCTATAGACATTGTTCTTTGTGCTTGTTGTCATTTTGTCATTTGCTTGGCCCCCCAATAATAGAGTTCGGACCCCCCTAAATTAGCACTACACGTAGGCGAAGGAAAATCTATGGTCTTATGAAGTTATGGAGAAGGTGATGATTGCAGAAGAGTGTCTGCTCCTCCAGAAGAGGAGCAGACTTAATGTCAGAGCAAATGTCTTTGGAAATAGAGTGGTACCAGTTTGGAACACCCTATCATCTGAGATTGTGAATGCCACATCAGTCAACTCCTTCAAAACCAAACTAGACAAGTACATGTACTGGCTTAACTACTAATATATTCATCCCTGGTCAGAGCTTGAATAGAACTTGCATCCCATGATACACGACACTATCACTGACACATTCTAGAATGTATAAAACCATGTGAGAAGATAAGAGTCGGATAACAGATAGACCTGGAAACTCGACTGCAGATCCATGCATTTTTCCAGTACATCTGGTAATAAAGGTAATAAAGCAAAGAATGATGACAATGCATTCCAAGAATTTGCGCTAGAATTTCGCCAGAATTAGAATCTCCCCTCTATAAAATTGTGTGAAATTCATTTTTAGATATGACTTGCAATGTATTGTGGTCAACTTTAAATTCAAGATCACTTGTGTGCTTTGTCTAATGCGCTTAAATGAAGGGGGTGTTGTTCAAAAGTTGCAATTGATCGCAAGTTACAATTGATCGGAATGCGCCAATCAAAATCATTGTTTCATGCGCGTCTTGTTAAAGGTGCATACTGTGCGCATATAAAGATGCACGATACAATTTGCAAAATTGGAGTTGATTTGCAGTTGATTTTGAGCAACACCCCCAAAGTCGTCTAACTGGAAAACAGTGCAAATTTTTGTGCGAACGTTTTAGTTCGCCATCAGATATGTACATAGATTTTTTTTTAAATAACCGAATGAACCCAAGTCTGTGGAGCAGTGGCTTATTTCACGAGAATGCCTTGAATTCACCCATTGACTTGCACACGAAATCTATGCACACACAGGGATATACTGGTAATGGTAAATCCAGTTACAGGACACTTTAAAATTTCACAATCAATAACTTTGTCGACATATTTCAGGAATTCATGAAGATAAACTGAAAGGTTTTTAGATCCCATAATTATTCCAAACACTCCATATTTAATATAGAGGGGAACATTATTCAAATTGCCAATTTAAACATTTATCAAAGATTAGATTTAGTCTCCCAAAAGTTCTTTCCCACTGTGGATTTTAAACATTTGTGATTAATTTTGTGACAGGTGGGGAGAAAGAGCACCCGAAAGAGGAAAATTGTAAGCCGAGCTGACAAAGATGGAGACATCATTCAACAGCCAAAGGTGAAAAGGGCGAAGAATAAATCAGGTAAATTGAGATGGTTTTGAGAAAAAATAACAATATCAAATAATATTTCTGGTATGATCAGGATATAAGGTATGTGGCATGCATATAAATCATTTAGATTTGTTGTATGCTTGCCATATTCGCAAAATGCTCCATGCGACTCGTCCAAGCTTCGTTCCGCTCGTACATACTCCTTCCAAAGTTTTTGATGGTTGCTGGTATTAAAGCCTCATGCAAAAATGTATTGCATGCAGCTGCTTGCGAGTATTTTGAGCATTCTATGAGTTTGAATGAATTAACACTTCATATTTTACTTCATATTTTGAACATGCTCAAACATTTCGGAATTGCTTGCTTCTTCATATTTTTGTGTGAGATAAAACAATTTCTGACAAGTCCAAGCAAATTTGAAATTCGATTGCCACATGTATTTTTTCCATTTTTTCCAGAATGAATATAAATACAAAAACAAATAGCAAAACTTGGAGGCAGAGGCTTATCTACCAATATTGAGATTAAATAATTTTGTCTCAAATGCCAAATTTCGATAGACCATTATTCTGATTTTTTTGTAGAAAATTGTGTTTGTAATTTTGCAGACATTTTAAGGGGTTTGTTCTGTCAGAATATGTGACTATAAGGATAGTATTTCCATTTTGTACTGTAATGATGAAAAGTTTTGACATTCTATTTTTTTTTCCATCCTAGGCAAGCCTTTCTCTTGTGACATCTGCAGCTCTCGTTTCGTGGTGAATCCTATGCTTAGAAAACCCGGCCAGAAATCAAAGGGCAAAGCAACGCCTCGTCATGTAGTAGACCCAGAGACACAAAAGCATCTGACACTGTGTAATGCCTGTGGTAAGAGTGTCCATTCCTTACTTGTTCATAATTGATATAATTTCAAGCAATTACAACTACATGTTGTTTCAAAACAACTGCTTTTGCTTCTATCTTTACTCATGCTTCAGTATTAGATTTGCACTCATAAAAACCTCTCATGATGTTGAATTATACTGAGTTTAACTCTCAGAGTATACAGGACGTTGTATCACCAAGATAAGAAAGACTTTAAGATCGACTGGTATCAGTTCTTGTGCTTAAACGGTTACTCCAGGCCAAAAATAACTTGATTTGATTAAAAGCGCAAAAATTAGACGAACATATCAAAAAAAGTTTGAGCAAAATCGGACAATAAATAAGAAAGTTATGAATTTTTGAAGGGTTTTTAAAAATAATTTAAATAGTTATAATTTTAGCAAATTGGCAACTTTGCATCACGTGACATCAAATAGTGATGACGTAGGTGCGTCACTTCTCTACAATGGGCTTATTATATATCATTGCTTTTTAATCCGTCTTTTTAATCTTTAGAGAAAATTTTGTTGATGGATAATGTTCAACACATATCAAGCAATTATGTTCAAGAAATATATATATTCAAAATAAGTTTTATATGAAAGATGAAATGATAAATTATGGAATAAATATGATTTTAATAAACAATAAATAAGGAGAAGATTTATTCATATAAAGAATTGCTCTAATTAAGAGAATTTGAATATTTTCAACACTAATTTAATGACGTATTTTGTTCCATCGATTTCAATGTTGCTATAAATTGATTGCATAAATATGAAAAATAATTTGTCAATAATCATTTTCTTTTATATTATATTGTTTTTGTACAATTTATCATGTATGTTATTGTTTTTCAAATCATATTTTCTTTTTTTTTTTTATCATTTTGGTTATTGTAAATCCAAAGAGCATTCCTTTACCATAATTTACAGTAGTAAACATTAGTTTGCTTCCGTGCAAGCGTAATTATAACACAAAATACATATTTCTTATTAAACATATTGTTTATTAAAATCATATTCATTTCTATAATTTTGTTATCTTTTGTTCGTAAACAATATTTCAGAAGGTATAATCAAGAATATATATTCAACGAGATGAATTCCTTGAGAAAAGGAACTATTTTTGCGCCCAATGGCATTTAAACAGAACATTAAAAAACAAAGAGATAATACACTCACTCTAGAGAAGTGACGAACCTACGTCATCAACACGTCATGTCACGTGACCTGTAGTTACAAATTGGCCAAAAATATAACTATTTTGAAAATCTTAAGATATTTTTCAAATATTCATAACTTTTTTATTTGTTGTCCGTTTTCGCTCAAACTTTTTTTCATCTGTTTGTCTGATTTTTGCGCTTTGAATCAGAGCAAGAAATTCTTGGTCCGGAGTCCTCCTTTAAAGATTAATAATATTACATATATTCAGCGCAAGAACTTATACAAGTCGATCTTAAATTTGTTCTTGGAGTCTTTCTTATTTTGGTGAAACACCGTCCAGGTTGCATAATGTACAAACACTAAACATGAAATTGTACCGACAAGACAATTTATACAACGTGCAAACCATTAGAAAATAACTATTTTCAGAATCACTTGTAAAATGGGTTGTGTTGCATTAAGACAACATTGTAATGCAACGTGCCTTTGAAAAGATTAGTGACGTATGAGAGGGATTTTGGGAATGAGGGAACAGTAAAATACAATGCTTGTTGCTGTGTTAAATCGTCATTTACCTACCTAAAGTCACATTTTTGTTATTGGTGTATGAATGTAACTCAATGATGACATCATTACAAATTTACATAAAATAAAAGAAAACAGTCTGTAAGTTGATAAGAAAGACTTTCAGAACACCAGTGGTTTAACCATGTAGAGTTTTCAAGAATGTTTTACAACAATGTAGATTAAGGTATGGGAAAGGATGGGGTGTGCAATCATTTCAACAGCATGCATTCAAGAAAATTAATGCAAAACATCTGGTAAGGATATTAAAATGTTGACATTTTTTTCAGTCAAATTATTTTTAATGAATATCCTCCCGCATTCATTTTGTCTCTGTCATGTCCCCTCGTGCCTCACTAGGCCTTCAAATGGAAAGAAAGATGAAAGCGACGCCTCGTGACCCGCCGCCTTCAGCAGAAGATAAGAAACGGTACTATGAGAGCGCGGAACACTTTGCAGCTTCACTTGTAGAAGGACTGGGGGAGGCCGATGGTATGTGTCAGTTTTTGCAATCGATTCTTATAGGGAAACCAACCCCCCGGAATTATCATACTCTCACTGAATGAAGAAAAATAAAATTTGAGCAAAATCAGACAGCCCGTTCAAAAGTTATGAATTTTCAAAGTCACTAAGATATGACAATGCCTGCCGATCATGGGGATCCGTGCGATCGGCAACATTGCTGGAAAATGTGATGTCATGTCGGACAACTCCTTGTTTACTCTTTTTAGAAATTTGAACATTTTTTTTCTGAAAAGTCAACAAAATGTCAATTTTCTGCTTGCGTATACCATTCTTTTATCGATTCTGCATGTATTTTGAGAAGAATCATGATGAACCTGTATTCTAAATTTTACATTAATCCATTTTTATGCCTCCGCCAGCGCCACCGTAAGGTGGTGTCGGAGGCATTATGTTTTCAGGTTGTCCGTCCGTCCGTCTGGACCTTGTTACCGCGATAAGTTCAGAACCGCTGGACGGATGTTGACCAAACTTGGCTCAAGTATGTATAATCATGTGAGGATGAACTGATTAGATTTTGGGTTCAGTGGGTCAAAGGCCAAAGGTCACAGGGCCAAAAAACTTGTAAAAAATCACCAAAAATAGCTTGTTACCGCAATAAGTTCATAACTGCTGTACAAATTTTGACGAAACCTGGCTCAAGTATGTATAAGCATAGGAGGATGAACTGAATAGATTTTGGGTTCAGTGGATCAAAAGTCAAAGGTCACAGGGTCAAAAAACTTGTAAAAAATCACCAAAAATAGCTTGTTACCGCAATAAGTTCAGAACTGCTGTACAGATTTTGACGAAACCTGGCTCAAGTATGTATAAGCATAGGAGGATGAACTGATTAGATTTTGGGTTCAGTGGGTCAAAGGTCAAAGGTCACAGGGCCAAAAAACTTGTAAAAAATCACCAAAAATAGCTTGTTATCGCAATAAGTTCAGAACTGGTGTACAGATTGTGACCAAACTTGGCTCAAATATGTATAAGCATGTGAGGATGAATTGAATAGATTTTGGGTTCAGTGAGTCAAAGGTCAAAGGTCACCGGGCAGAAAACTTGTACAAAGTCAACCGATATAGCTCACTTATAACAGAAAAATTGATCCAATTTCTTTCAAACTTACAGTGTGTAGCTCAATTAGGTATAAGCATGTGAGGAAGAACTTATGAGATTTTGGGTTCGTGGGGTCAAAGGTGGCAGTGCCCAAAATTTGTAAAATGTTTTTGATTTCTGATGGCATGGAACAAGCCGTACATATCTTTCTGATTGCGTGATGGCGGAGGCATAAATTTCGACCGTGCGCGGTCGAGGATTCATCTAGTTTAAAATTCTATGTACAGAGTGACTGAGAAGTTATTCGACATGACGTCATAGATTCTGTCGATGTTGCTGATTGTTTCTGACAAATTTGAAACTCAAGATTATGTTCTGTTTTGTATTACTGAAGTAAATCTTTTGGAATACTGAAGTAAAAATTGCAAAAAAAATTGCAAAAAAAAAATGAAGTAAAGAATTCTGCATTTTTATACATCTGAATATGTTTTTGCAGAGAAAACCTGTTCATGCTAGATTTCCCATATTTAATTGCAGCTGAGAAGTTAACATGCCCAGTGTACAACACCAAGCCCTGTGGATGCATTCAAAAGTTCATAATCGGTGAAGGTATGTAGGCATTCTGTATGAATTCCATATTATGATTGCATTCAGTTTATTGTTTGGTGATTGTATTTGTGCATTCTACCTGAATCCATTGTTGGTGCATTCAAACATTCCTCATTGATGAAGGTTTATGTTACATGCATTTAAAGAGAATACATCGTGGTTGCATTAAAAACTTCATCAGTAAAGTGATTACATTATGGTTGAATTCTAATGATCATCATTGATGAACATATACGTAAGAATTCAAAATGATTACATTATTCCCGCTTTCAAAAGCTCATTATTGGTGAAGTTATGTAAATGCATTAAAACCTAATATATTGCGGTTGCAATTAAAAGTTCATCATTCATGAACATATATGTATGCATTCAAAGTGATTACATCATGGTTGCATTCAAAAGTTTATTATTTGGTGAAGGTATGTATGCATTCAAAGTGATTACATTGTGGTTATATTCAAAAAGTCCATCACTAATGCACATATATGCATTCAAAGTGAATACATTGTGTTTACATTCAAAAGTTCCTCATTGAAAGTATTCACATATGCATTAAAAGTGATGACATTGTGGTTGCATTCAAAAGTTCATTACTTGTGAAGATATTGTATGTATGCATTCAAAATGGATGCATTGTTTTTGCATTAAAAAGTTAATCATTAATGAAAGTACATGCATCCAAAGTGTACACGTTGAGGTTGCGTTTAAAATTACATTCTTGATGAAGATACTGGTGGGTGTGTTTTCGAGTTTGATTGGGTGAAGATATGTATGCATTCAATGTGAATGCATTGTTATTGCGTTCAAAAGTTCACTATTGATGAAGGTATGTGAGCATTCAAAAATGTTAAAGGGGAACTTTTATGAAACTGTATATTAACTTTTTCTTATTTATCTCTTCAATAAGCATTGATATCCACCACCTTTTTCATCTCTTTCTATTTCATAGAGGTGAAAAATCAAGAAATATTATGGTTGTTTGGAACGTCCCTCAAAAACAGACCGCACGGGGTCCGGTGGGTTGGGACATTGATCTGTCACTCATTATGACTTCATATGCAGACATTGTTGAGCAAGAACCGGCGTTTGCGTGTGTTACTCTATGCATTTATGATATTGTTTGGCGCCAATTATACCCGCTATTTGAACTGTTTTTAAATATTGGGAATGTGGCAGATTCTTCAGAATTTGAGGAAAACAGTAATTCAATTCCTGACTCAGATTTCGAGGAGAACATTGAAAAAGAAGGAAAAATATTAGGGGCACAATCCTACATGTTTGAGTCCGTGGTTTTGATGCAGGTCTAGATATGACGTCACACACTCCGCCTGTCAAAAGATGTGTTGTAGAGGGGGTATTTCTGGGAGGCGGGGCATAGCTCTCTGACCCAGATAGAAATGTTCATGGATAATAATTTATAAAAATACTAAGAGGCGTATTTTTTTGGAAGAAAATGGAAATATTATGTAAAGAAATATGCAATCTTCAATATATCATGATACAGAGTGTCATAAAAGTTCCCCTTTAATTTGTTTCTGTGTCACTGGCCACTTTGCCCATTTTTTGGCAAGTGACTTAGAGAAATACTTGCCCATACATCATTTTCAATCGCCCTTAGTCCGCAGGCTAGTGGGTTTGAAGAGCCCTGAATTCAATAATGAATTCAAGAAGTCAACCTTGATGATAATAATATGAATACTTACATAGCGCCAGTATCCGCCAGGCTCTTACGCTCATGGCGCTCAACAGAAAACAATACATTACAAAGACATCTAATTGAAATACTAAACAACTTGAAATAATACACCAGAAGTAATAATAGATTTAGATTTCCATCCTACTTTTCTCTGTCTTTACTCCTCTTCATAAACTTCAGTCCTGATTATTTAGAGAAATAGACCTACATGTAGTTACAAACGAGACAGCAACAATTAAGATTCATTTCAGAACGTTCTTGTATGATGTAATTGGATACGCTTACTGTATAAGCTGATTTATTTTTAGATTCTCCTATTTTGCAGCCATGAATCGCTAATATTTTCACTCATTAGAATGCCGGTAGTCTTATTTACAATGATCTTTCAAAGCATGGAAATAACAACCCACTTATTTGTAAATTACTCTAAAAGTTAGTGAATGTACTGTAAAATGTTGGCTTTTACAGTAATTTATGGAATTTACTGTAATTTATGGAATGACCGTTGTATTACTCATTAGAATGTCGATAGTCTTATTTACAATGATCTTTCAAAGCGTGAAAATGAAAAGCCACCAATTTGTAAATAGCAATGAAAGTCAATGAATTTGGTAGAATTCATGTACAGTCATTTGCGAAAGTTTAAGACCACTTTTCATATTTGTATTTACCTGTACACATTCATTGGTGAAGTCAGAAGAATTTTACTGACATCTTTGGGTGACATTTGCTCCAATTCACTGATTAACCAGCAAGTTCTAGTGCTCAGACTATCAATGAAACCCTGGAAAAGACAAATTAGTTTGATCTCTTGGAAAGATTTTGCGAGGTCTCACACAATGATCCCCATTCTATCAGACATGTGATTAAAGCAATGTCGAGGATCAAATCATTGTGAGAGAGATTATGCAAGATCTTTCCAAAAATTAATACAAGGAAACTGATATTAGAATGAACATTAGTTTTAATCATTTGAGCAGAAAATTAAGGACCAACTTGCACAAATTTGTGAGTAAACTCCCTTTGAGTAAGATATGACTGCATAGAGGCAAGTGCAAAAATTGCAGGTGGTCTTAAACTTTTGCAATAGAATGTACTTGTACTATAAAATGTTGGCTTTTGAAGTGATTTATGGAATGACTGCAGGGCTCGAAATTAGCGGTGGCCCGGGGACAATTGGCCACCTAAAATCCTGTCGGGCCACCTAAAAATCGAAAATTAACCATTTTAGGTGGCCCGGTTTGCCACCAAGAAATTGTAGCTTAAACAGGGAAAAATGCAACTAAAATTGTTAGCGCTAATTCGGCCTTCGCTGCTGGATTGTTAATGATGGCCTGGAAATGATTTGGTCCTCATTTAATACCTGTTATAACCTTAAATTGAAAAAAATCAAGTTCAGGTGGCCCGGCTGGCCACCAGGAAAAAAAGTTAAGGTAGAGCCCTGGACTGTTGTATTTTATGATTTTATTTCTTGATCAGGTGACAGAGAGAAATCAAAGGAGAGAGCCTTGCATCTCATCGATATTCTCAAGCAAGCTAGATGTCTTCGGGAGAAGAAGTTTTACAACAGAGAAGAGGTTTTAAGGAAGGGAAAAGGGTGAGCTCATTCTTACAGTGATTTTGTCCATTATACTTTAGAGTGAAAGTACTATATTGGCATTGACCACTCTTGTGCTCTTCACTCTTGGTTCTCTTAAAAGATTGTAATGAGTCAGGTCAGAGAATGCGCTTTTTTCCAAGGATTGTAATGAGTCAAGGATGGTATTTGCGAAGTCAATACCCCACAAATATATTCATGGACTAGCTAACTGCAAAAAATCAACACTGCGAAATTATCCCGCTATACAGTAGGCGACTTCAATTTAAACGATATCTCTCGATACCTTTGATATCGATATGCTGAGGTTTGGAAGGTGACTTCCGGTTTGGGAAGCTAAGGCACGTCCAACATCTATCTTTTTTTAAAATTGCTGATTTTTTCGGGCTTAAACATCATCAGAGGTACTTGATTATGCACCAAAGAAACACACTATAGTGTAATGATAGTTATTATCAGGAAATATTTTGAATAGAGCAAACAAACATGATTTTTTTATCTAAAAAGTAGAACGCTAAGTGGAACGCACAAATGTCCGTAACCAGAAATGAATATCCTGACTATGGTGACTTGTTTATGGTGAGGTTCTTACATTTCTTTTATTGTAGGTAGTGAGAATTTGTTTGACTCTTTTGTGAATTTTGTTTGATGATGATGATTATTTCATTCTTATGAGCTTTAGGTAGAATATTTTGTTTGGTAATAATGGTTTTGTAAACATTATATTGGAAGCGTCGTGGTGGAGAGGTTTTGACTCTTGCCTTTCATGTTGAGGTCCGCGGTTCGAGTCCCACCCATGGCATTAATTTCATTCAGCAAGAAACTTATGCACAATATGCTGCACTCAACCCAGATGTTTAAATGGGTACCTGGTAGGATATGAAAATTGTCGTCGCCACTGTAACTTGGGGTGACATTTTGGAAGCTCCCCAGAGACCCTATTTTAGCTGGGCCTTTTCAGACCAAGTTTATACTGGGGGGGGGGGAGGGGTCAATTTGACTCCCCTTCAGATCTCAGCCGTGAATCGCCACAAAATTGTGCGCACACATTGAGCCAAGTGTTAACTACAAGACTGTATGGTTTGATTTTCCGAAAATTCCTACTTTCTAATTTTAAATGATTAATAATGCAAATTTATGCATGAAATCACACTTTATGCTCTATTTCCCTCAATAAAGCACCTAGAAGGCTCATTTTTGTTGTGAATATTCTATATATCATTCCTCATGACACTACTTGAAAAAGAAATTGGTATCACAATTTGTTTCTCATGTTTTTTATTGTTTGATGAATTTCTTGTCTATTTCTTTGTTTTTTCGACCTTTTGTTCTCTATTGTTTTTTTGATGAAATTTATTGCAGAACATCTATAAAGCATTTTTATGCTGAAATGAATTAGTTTCAGCCCATAAAACCCAAAATTACTACAACTTTATGAATTCTGACTGAAATCACAATTTACATTGACTTTGTACACAAAATCACGTTTTTGAGCCATTTTCGGTCTGACATGCATGTACAAAAAGTGGTGCGGTGACATAACTACATGCCTGATTTTCGCGAAAACGGTCTGAAAAGTTGCGCAAGACTTGAGAGAAAAAAGTCAGCGAGTCTCGCGGTGAAAAAAATTTGCGCGGAGGAGCGATCATGAAATTTGTCGAGGGTACGTGCGGTTGATATCGTTATATATCCTTTGACCAGGGTAATAATATTGTTAGAGTGCTTTGGGCTGTATGGTAAAAGCGCCATATAAGAAATTATATTATCATTCATATTATTATAATCATAATGTTATATTGTTATTATTATTATTATTGTTATCATCTACAGGCAGAGAAAGGTAGGCCTCGGCAACGGCCATCGGAAGTCCAAGGAGTATGAGGACTATGTGCTGTCGAATCGAAAAATGCTTCGCGGCGACCTTCGGATGTGTGAACGTGCCACTCAGCGCATCCTACTCTATTCGAATAACTTTCTTCACAAGCGTTTGAAGACAGACCCTCAGAACCGGACACAGAGGCTGCAGAGGACCAAGGGACAGGCTGCCCTGGGCAAGCTGGTGGAGATAGCTGAGCTGCCCGAGCAGACATGCTGCACTGAAAAGTGCGTCAGGGTATGTAATTCATATGTATTATTATTACTCGGGCTTTAGCCTAGCTTTAGAAATGTGGTCTGCAATGGGCAAACTGCTGTTACATAGGTCATGGAGATTTTGAGCTGCAGGATCAGACTTGCTGCACAGAAACATTCATCGGGATATGTCAGAGGATCCCTATGATTTATTATTATTATTATTACTCTGGCCTTAGCCCAGATCTAGAAACATATTGCGAAATCGTAAATCTGCCTTGGGGAAGCTGGGGGAGATAGCTGAGCTGCCAGAGCAGACATACTGCACTGAAA
The DNA here is from genome assembly GCA_036244855.1 of Temnopleurus reevesii. Lineage (NCBI taxonomy): Eukaryota > Metazoa > Echinodermata > Echinoidea > Temnopleuroida > Temnopleuridae > Temnopleurus > Temnopleurus reevesii. The sequence goes on from BQKZ01003303.1 coordinate 46,632, forward strand.
ATGTGTCAGAGTATGTAGTTCCCATGAGTAATCATTTCTCTGGCTTGAGTAGGCCTATAGATTCAGAAATGGGGTCTGAAATTAACAGGCTTCCGTTAGATAGCTGGTGAAGATAGCTGAGCTGCAGGAGCAAACGTGCTGCACTGGAAATTGTGTCAGGGTATATAATTCATATGGATTATTGTACATTATTATTATTATTATTTCTAGCTTTAGCCCACATGTGACAGATAGAACCCAAAGTAGACCTGTCTGAGATTCTCATGCAACCAGTAGGGTTTTTTCTGATGATTTGCAATCATTCTTCTCTTTTGTAGTTGGCTCGATCACACAGTCTTCTCCTCAAACAGTGGAGGGAGAGAGCGATATCTGGACAGCTAGAGGCTAGGAAAGTTTGAGCTAAGATGATGATTCAACCAAAAGATGTTTTCTTGATAATTAATCATTATCCACTGTAACTCTTGCATGCCCTTTTTTTTCTTTTTGTAGTTGGCAATATCACGCAGTCTTCTCCTCAAACAGTGGAGGGAGAGAGCGATATCTGGACAGCTAGAGGCTAGGAAAGTTTGAGCTAACATGATAATTCAACCAAAAGATGTTTTCTTGATAATTAATCATTATCCATTGTAACTCTTGCACGCCTTTATTTTCTTTTTAGTTGGCTCGATCACACAGTCTCCTCCTTAAACAGTGGAGGGAAAGGGCTATATCTGGTCAGCTGGAAGCTAGAAAAGTTCTTGCGGAGATGTTAACACCATCAGGTATGCTTATATAGTCAAACCTCTTCATTAAAAAAATCAATGAATTGCTATTCTTTAGTTGATGTAATGGATGTTTTACAAAGTTAAATAAGTCAGTTTCCATAATATGAATGTTTGACAAAGTTTAATAAGTCAAGTGAGGTGAATTTGTTGAAACAATTTTAGAACATACATGTATGCAAAGAATAAACCAATTACCTCTTGTAAATACATTTTCTCCAAAACCAAAGGGTTTTTGTGATCCTTTGAGACTTAGGTTAAACAGAGATCCACTTTTTGATGAATTTTAACAGGTCATGGTGCCAATTGCGCCCGCTTCATAGCCATGGTAACCGGCAGCAGCATCACCACCATTGCCAGGGTGAAGAACCAGATGTGGAAGACGGGCGGAGACAGGGAGCCGCCTCAGCATGGTCTCAAGAAATAATGGAGGGACCGACCCAAGAGCAAGACCAGTCTCCTCCTGGAGGACGAGGGTGGTGGAGGGGTGGGAGGAGGAGCAAGAGGGAGGTCGTCAGGTGATGGAGGTGGTGGTGGTGGTGGTGGAGCAGGGAAGACAGGAGCACAGGGATCGCTTATGACTGTGGTAAGTAAATACCTAATTCAATTAAAATTGATTCAATTTGATTATATTTTATTTGAGGATGAGGAAAGAGGGGTGGGAGGATGAGCTAGGGGGAAGACATTGGGG
>BQKZ01003303.1:48508-68423 GCA_036244855.1 Temnopleurus reevesii
CATCATCATCATCATCATCATCATCATCATCATCATCATCATTATCATCATCATCACCATCATACGTCATCATTAATATTATTATCACTATTGTTATTGTTGTTGTATTTCAGTAGTGTCCATTTGTTTATGTACAATGCAAAGGTACTTTGTGGTAATTATCCATGTATACCTGTCTTGCAGGCGCAACTTATTCAGCAACAAGATCAACTGAAACGGTTGCAGCAACAGCTGGAAGAACAACAGCAACAAGTCAGGCAACAGCAGAGACTTGTCGAGCAACAGTTGGTGCAACATCAGCTCAGACAGAACAGGCAACTAAAGCAACAGGTGAGTTACACGCACGATGAAACCTCACGTTGTGGCCATATGTATTTTATGACCATGTATGAAAACTGAATTGAAAGGATATTTAGTCATTTTTTAATTTTATTTTATAAGATATAAGAGATAATTTAAGATACATGTATTGATACTGGTGAAAGACATATAAAGAGGAACTTCACCTTGACCTTGATGCGTTGTTAGTAAATGAAGAAAAATTAGGTGAACAAACTGTAAAATGTGAGTCCTCCTTGTTGGCAGCCATTTTGTGCCAGCAAGTTGCCAACTCAAGCAGCCCATGAGGGGTGTAAATTGAAGCTTTGAAATCCATAACTTTTGAATGGATTGGCCAATTTTGCTTAAATTTTCACGGTTTGATCACCACATTTTTCTCCATTCATTGACAGGGAATCAATGTCTGGTGTTAAAGGTAGAATACTTCTTTTTCAGCCTAAAATTTGACTTTCCAAGAATGTTATGTTATGTTGAAGAGTACTTAATGTTAGAAATTGTCACCAATCAATTAAGCAGAGAGATTGGTCATGATAAGCGCATTTATAGTTATTCCAATGATAATTATTTTATTCAGGCCTCGAATTAATGGACCTTGCGTTCGAAATTCAAAACAGCTGTTGACCCCTCCACCAATAGCGCAAGAGTCTTTCTCAGTGCGTATTCCGCATGGCGTGGCAGTGTATTGAAGTGCGCACTGTATGTGCTGTTATGTTTTGTGTGTGGTACCGGAATAGGCTAGGAGTATCGTGATACCATTGGTGTCAAGATGAATTATGATAGAATAGATTATGATTTTGATTAAATATTCTGGACTACATTTGACCAAAATATTTCAAAGATGTTATTATTTTGGCATATCCGAGGTACACAACAGATTGTAAGGATAACCGTAATGTGTGCAAATGTAGTTTTACACCTTTAATTCATCTTCAGAAAGCAGTTACATATATTCAGGAAAACCTGAATGAAAAGGATTGTGGCTCAATAATTTTTTAATCAATTTTCTGTCTAAAACTAATATTCATTTCAAGAAGAAAAAATCTGATTTGATCATGAATTTTCTTATAACAGGCTGCCTTAGCTGAAGCACAGAGGAAGGTGTCCAATCAGAGACGAGCTACAAACGCCAAGTCAGGGTCAAGCAATACTGCTGCTTCATTGCCCACTACCCAGGTGAGTACAGTCTATGATCAAATCTTAAACCGATAGAGTAGTTTTGGGAGGATGGCACTTCAGATATTTAACTACTTTGCGAGCTGCAGTAAAATTATTACAATAATGCAGTTTTTCAATAGTAAATTAGAGCATGTTCATAGTTTGTTTGAATGAAATGGCTTGATAATCGCAAAATAAAAAATGATGTTGCGGTCGTTCTCCCTTACACAACATGCTTCATGTACAAAATGAATGCGAACTCACACACCGCAGACAATACCCCCGATCGCTCCGCCCATTCCGAGCCGACGCGCTCCTGTGCAAAAGCACTGAGCACACCGTAGGAATAATGGCCGATTGACGTGTTCGACGTAAAATACACCAGAATACGAGCAAAATATGCCTCTAATTTCGTACACGGATATATTTAGGCATGTAAAGCAACTTATAAATACATCAGCTCATTTCTCATCACTCTCTGCATCCCGACCACTACAATCTATACCTTTAAACTTAAAATTGAAATATGACAAATTTGATATACATGTATATGGAGAGCTAAGAGGGTATGTAACAAAACTGCATAAATGAAGAATGCTCTATCGTGAAAAGAGTAATCAAGTTTGAAAAAAATTCCCCAAATGCCCTTGTTCACTACAAAAGTACATATATTTTAATGACGTCACCAAATGTGGTACTCACACTTATAATGTGCACCAGCTTGTGTGTAGAAATCACACCCAAAATGGGACCAGTGCAAACCGGTAAATTACACATTTGGTGACATCAGATTTTTGCGCCTAGACTTATCATATCAGACCCTTTCTAGGTAATTTGTTTGGGGAAAAATTAGGACTATGTTCGAAGCAGACACGATTTCATTAGATGATTTATGTATAAAACGGATCAATACAACAATAGGAGAGGAAAAATTCAACCTGCATAGTAATGTTTTCTACCTAAAAAAATGTCAAAAAATCAAGCTGTCTGACATATGTTATTACATTCAGATTGTCTAAAAAACATTAAAGAATAGAAAAAGGAGAAAATTAGACATTAGCACTATAGTATCAAGACATCTATGAAAATGGAATAAAGTCTACCACTTTGGCATAATTAATGCATAGTAGGCCATATTTTAAATTCTACCTTTTCACACACGCCAAGCATCAATTTTGACGCTAAATATTTCACAGCTTAGTTTATGTATATTATCTACCATTTAGGTAGTATTTAGAATCTTTGTTGAGCGCAAATTGCATTTCTTTGATGATGAGGTCATATAAAGTTGATGACTATAATTTCCTCATTCGTTAAATGATTTCAACCATTCCATTTTAACATATCGGGGAATTATTCTCCTTTAATTGTAATCATAAAAAAATCTTGGATAGTCTCGCCCTTTACCGATAAAGCATGTTTTGAAAATTTTGCAAAGTTTTCTACTCTTCTGATTTCAATTTTCTTACATTTTTTTTACAGAAAATATCAACCAATGCAACAGTTGATCGATCAGATTTGCCCCGTGCCANGAATGAATTCAATTAAATTCTTGAAATTTCATTCCATTTATCTTAATCAACTAGATACAGTTCATTCACATCATCATTATCATCATCCCCATCATCACCTCAACCTCCACATCATCATCATCATAAACATCACCGTCACCTTCACTGTCGTCGTTGTCATCGTCATCATCATAGCAACCACAAAATCACCATTGTTGTCATCGTCGTCATCATCATCCTTGCCGTCATCGTCATCACCATCACGATCATCATCATCATCATCGTCACAATCATCATCATCATCATCAGCATCGTCATCATCGTCATTATCGTCATCACCATCATTACCATCATCACCATCATCATCATCATCATCATCATCATCATCATCATCATCATCATCATCATTATCATCATCATCACCATCATACGTCATCATTAATATTATTATCACTATTGTTATTGTTGTTGTATTTCAGTAGTGTCCATTTGTTTATGTACAATGCAAAGGTACTTTGTGGTAATTATCCATGTATACCTGTCTTGCAGGCGCAACTTATTCAGCAACAAGATCAACTGAAACGGTTGCAGCAACAGCTGGAAGAACAACAGCAACAAGTCAGGCAACAGCAGAGACTTGTCGAGCAACAGTTGGTGCAACATCAGCTCAGACAGAACAGGCAACTAAAGCAACAGGTGAGTTACACGCACGATGAAACCTCACGTTGTGGCCATATGTATTTTATGACCATGTATGAAAACTGAATTGAAAGGATATTTAGTCATTTTTAAATTTTATTTTATAAGATATAAGAGATAATTTAAGATACATGTATTGATACGGGTAAAAGATACTTCATATAAAGAGCAACTTCACCTTGACCTTGATGCGTTGTTAGTATATGAAGAAAAACTAGGTGAACAAACTGTAAAATGTGAGTCCTCCTTGTTGGCAGCCATTTTGTGCCAGTAGGTTGCCAACTCAAGCAGCCCATGAGGGGTGTAAATTGAAGCTTTGAAATCCATAACTTTTTAATGGATTGGCCAATTTTGCTTAAATTTTCACGGTTTGATCACCACATTTTTCTCCATTCATTGACAGGGAATCAATGTCTGGTGTTAAAGGTAGAATACTTCTTTTTCAGCCTAAAATTTGACTTTCCAAGAATGTTATGTTATGTTGAAGAGTACTTAATGTTAGAAATTGTCACCAATCAATTAAGCAGAGAGATTGGTCATGATAAGCGCATTTATAGTTATTCCAATGATAATTATTTTATTCAGGCCTCGAATTAATGGACCTTGCGTTCGAAATTCAAAACAGCTGTTGACCCCTCCACCAATAGCGCAAGAGTCTTTCTCAGTGCGTATTCCGCATGGCGTGGCAGTGTATTGAAGTGCGCACTGTATGTGCTGTTATGTTTTGTGTGTGGTACCGGAATAGGCTAGGAGTATCGTGATACCATTGGTGTCAAGATGAATTATGATAGAATAGATTATGATTTTGATTAAATATTCTGGACTACATTTGACCAAAATATTTCAAAGATGTTATTATTTTGGCATATCCGAGGTACACAACAGATTGTAAGGATAACCGTAATGTGTGCAAATGTAGTTTTACACCTTTAATTCATCTTCAGAAAGCAGTTACATATATTCAGGAAAACCTGAATGAAAAGGATTGTGGCTCAATAATTTTTTAATCAATTTTCTGTCTAAAACTAATATTCATTTCAAGAAGAAAAAATCTGATTTGATCATGAATTTTCTTATAACAGGCTGCCTTAGCTGAAGCACAGAGGAAGGTGTCCAATCAGAGACGAGCTACAAACGCCAAGTCAGGGTCAAGCAATACTGCTGCTTCATTGCCTGCAACACAGGTAAGTACATTCTATGGTCAACTCTTAATTGGTCAAACCGTTCTGAAAAAGTAAGCAGGAAGGACAAAGTCAAACCAATCAATGATTCATGTGTTATTGAATTTCATCTACCTCAAACAGATTCAAAGACATTGTCACATATTATAATTTCGTCATTTAAGAAAATTTTTATCAAATCAAGCTGTCTGACCTGTGTTATTACATTCAAGGGGTATTATTAAAGAATTGCAATTGATCGCAAGTGGCAATTGATCGGAACGTGCCAATCAAAATCCTTGTTTCATGCACGTTTTGTTAGTAGCGAATGAAAATGCGTGTTTCAATTTGCAACTGATTTGCAGTTCTCTAAAAACGTTCAACGTTCTCTAAAAACCTTTCTTTTTAATAGTTAAATAATTTGTTGTTTATATTTTGTGCAGGTTCCTCTTTAATAGTTAAATAATTTGTTATTCTGTATTTTGTGTAGGTAATCAATTTTCTATGACACTCTAAAGCACTGTGATACATACTTCTGTAAGAGCGCTATATAAATGCCAATATTATTATTATTATTATTATTATTATTATGCAGTTGATTTGTGATCAATTGCAGCTTTTGAACAACACCCGCTCAGACTGATGAAATACAACAAAGAATGCAAAAAGGAGAAAAATATACAAGCACTTTCAAGATATCTTTGAAAATGGAATAAAGCGTACCACTGTCGCTTTATCATTAAACAGTGTGCCTATGTAAGCCATATTTTGAATTCTACCTTTTTGTAGCACTGAACATCGATTTTGAAGCCTAATATTTTCACGTCTTAGTTTATATACATTATCAATCATTTAGGTAGTACAGTGGAAACTCGGTATAAAGAAATCTGATGTAACAAAAGATCTGATATAAAGAGGTAAAGCATCTGGGCCCCGTTGCATAAAGCTCTGACTTACAATAGAAGATGTCATTGGAGTTACAATAATTGTATCTCACTTCTATGACATCTTACCATAATTCTTACAATCCGTTGCATAAAACTTATGATATCTTGTCATAGAAACTAATTATTTGAATATTCGTGAACGAGGTTATTGTATCTTTGCTACTGGCTAAACTCAGTGCGATAAAGCTCCAAGTTTCAGGTAAATACCCATATTTTGTCGATAAATATTAGATTTTGTCCATTGGCCATCATATATCTGTAAAAGCATGTAATAGTGCCCCTAGACATCATTATGATTTTAGATCTTAATGATTTCTTGTGCCTATAAAAACTACAAATTTCGGATGATGACAGGGGAAATTATCTTGACTCGGGCCAGAGTGGAAATTCACACAAATTTTGGCCACAACTGTTGGGGGAGATTTTGTGAAAAAACTGGTGAAACCGCCAATATCTTTCCATTTGTTACTGGGAAATTCGCTGAAAATACAGCATTGCTGGCCTTATGAAACAAAATTACCCGTAGCTTATCTTTATTATTTTGATTATATAGCTTTGATTTAGCCAGTAAAGTGATGGCTATGGAGAAAATTTCATATTTCCTGGGCAATGTTTGCTATGAAAAGCCCCTGAGATTGACCCCTCTCATAACCTGTTTGTGCCCCGACAGTTCTGGGGGAGGTCCAGAGTGAAATACCACTCGGGTACCAGACTCGGTTCAAACCTAAAAAAATGTTGTTTTCATCATTTCTTAATGAATATCATGGAAGGGAACAGCAAATGGAACAATATAAATAATTTTTCTTGACATTGTTGATACAATTTCATGAATTTGACAGATTTTTGTGCAAAAATGATTATCAAATTTCAACTAATGAAACAGTGATGATAGAAATTGATGTAGACCCACCTATTGGAAAAATATTGAATTTGGTATCTTTGAAAATGTCTTGCAAACCTGTTTAAAAATGTGATTAATTGGTGCCTTTTTGAATTACCGCTGTATTTTTTTAGTTACCGCTGGTGGCTTTATGCAACGGATTGTAAACTGCCTGCGGTAACTTTACCATAATTCTGGGCAGTTATCGTAGTTTGGGGCACTTACCGCTGTTTTGCCTGCGGTAAGTGCTTTATGCAACGGGGCCCTGGTCCCAGCTCTTGATAACTTATTGTTTTTAAACTCTGCTATAAAGAGATAACTGCTCTTACAAGGTATTTTTGATGGTCCCGAGCACCTCATTATACTGAGTTTCCACTGTATTTAGATCTTGCATCTGAAAAAAAAAATTAACCAAAAAAAAGTTGAAATATGTCTGTAAAGGTCCACTATTATAGCAATATATGTTGACTTGTGGTGATCTATGCTACCCTTATCATCACCTTTGTGAGTGAGAGAGCCCCCAAATGTGTCCTATATATCTTATAATCATTTCCCCCCCTTTTTTAGTGAGGAAATTTGGGAACAACTGTACCATAAAAATGATCTTCATATGTAGATGGGTGTATTTAAGGTCAATTGCGCCATATGTTGGAATCCCTTGAAGGGGAACGTATTGATGGACCAAAGCCGTTAGAATTTACTTTCACCTGATCTGAACATACCTTGAATCTGTCCCCCATTGAGCCTGTTGCTTATCTCGATAGAATTGTGGAAACATGCACTTGGTGCTACGTTGAGCATAGATTGCATTCCTTAAATGAGTTTAACCATTCCATTGTAACTTGTCATGTTAATTATTCTCCTTTTACCGTAATTGTAAAAATCTTGGGTAGACTCACCCTGTACTGATTAAGCATGTTTTGTCAAATTTGCAAAGATTTCTACACTTCTGATTTAAATTTTCTTACATTTTTTTACAGAAAATATCAACCAATGCAACAGTTGATCGATCAGATTTGCCCCGTGCCGTGCAACCTGCTACAGTCGAACAGCATGAGCATTATGTGCAGCCCCCCGCATCGACCAATCAGCAAGCTCAAACCACAGTTACACACCCTCAACCAGCCAATCAGCAAGTTCCTACCATTGTAGGTGTTAGCATAGAGCAGCAACAGATGCCAGTGCAGCCGCAGCAGATGTTATCAGAGACAACACAACAACATCAGCAACATCAACAACAACAGCAACCGTTGACAGCCACAGTTGCAGGACTTGAAGGGATTGATGCCAAGCTCTTGCAGCAGAACCTGCAACAGATCCTTGCCGAGTTGCAGACCCAGATGGTGACGCAACAATTCCAGCAGCAGCTTATGGGTTATGGCATACCACAGGGTGGTAGCAACCAGCCTCCTAGCTACAGCTCGGCGGTGGCAGCCACACAGGTGGTGCAGGCACAGCAACAGAAGCTCCCGAAGGAGAGCGTACAACCAACGCAGATCATCATCCAGGCTATCCCAACCCTGCAGCCCAACTTGCTGATAAGTAGCAACAACGGACATGGTGTACCCGGTACCAGCAGCTTGCCACACTATGGCAACGCATCAACTAGCGCTGCAACATCTCGTCTCAAAGGAACCGAAACCACTCCTGTCCTCGTCCCAATCACACTCCACCATCCCAGCCACCAGAGAACACCCGACGAAGCCGTCAACGCACCCGACGTCAATGTCCAGCTCCAGGAAGTCGTTATGCCGCTCTCGACCCAGGAGACGGAGCAGAACTTGCTGGCTCCGCGCCAACCACAGCTCCCAACCATCCTGCAAGGCACCATCCAGCAACACCTCCCAAGCCTCGGTCCGCTCGCCGGTCATGGTGCGGAATCCGATGCTGCCCGTCCCACCGGATCCATCAGCATTGAGAACCTGTGCAGCAGCACCCAACAGACCCCTCCTGGGAACATTAATCTTGTTGAGGTTGAGGAAGCCGCCAGGATGATGCCCGGTGGTGCAGAGGAAAATATCCCGTCTGCTATTCCTCTGGTCGGAGGGGTCTCCGTGGAAACGCTTCTGTCCCCAGAGGCCCTCCAGTTATTGAACTCTACTGGACAAGCCTCGCTGAATGTCTCGTTAGCTTCTTCAAGAACTGTCAAGGATGGCACATGAGGTCAGAGTATCATGTGAGATCGATTCCTTCTTGAACATTTTATTCTAACATCAGAAAAAATGAAATTAAAATTTTAAAATTATGTTTTGAACGAAACAACTTTCAATATTTTGAATCTCGTATCTTTTCAATAGGCAGGTTTACTAATATATGCACTGGAGTCTGAATATTGTATTCAATTGTTACTATTTAACTGGTAAAAGAAATACCACGTAACTACCATTGTTGGCAAGATATATTATGACTAATGAGTGTTGTTATCATATGGCAATTGTGCAAAGTTTGTGTAATAAAAGCTTAACTGCTGCATTAATGTTTGATCTATTTGAATTTTACCTCTTGTAAAATATTTAAAAGGGAACCTACCCCGGACATTAGTGTGCTGTCAGTAAATGAAGGGAAATAAGATAATCTTCTTAGAGTAGATAATGATTGAGGAAATGAAAATATAACAAATTTGGTATTCATGGGGAGCAAAGAGGTTAGGTAAAAAAAAACTGGATGACTGTACAACGCTGCATCATTATTGAAAAGGAGAAAGCAAGATTTAAAAAAGAATAACGCCCTGAAATGCTCTGTTTGCTACAAAAATACATGTACATGTATTTTAATGACGTCACCAAATGTACTCTCGCTTATGATGCGCGCCGTTTTGTGTAGAAATCGCATGCAAAATGGGACCAGCGCATTAGTGCACATTATCTGATGTATTGTACATTTGGTGATGTCAAAATTCTGCCCCTAGTTTTTCGTATCAGACCCTTTCCAGTTTATATGTTTGCTGAAAAATCAGCATTACGTTCTGAGCCGACATGATTTTATGATATATGTATAGAACAGATCAGCACAACAATATAGGACAGAACAAATAGAATTTACATGGTACATGTATTATTTTCTATCAATATTTACTTTAAAAGTTATGAATTTTCAAAGTATCTATTTCCACATGTACTTGATTTGGAATTTTGTAATGGCAACATAATGATAATAATAATAATAATATAAATTATGCAGTTTATATAGCGCACGTATCCACTCTGCTGAATGCTCAAGGCGCTTAACATTATCATTACCCTGGCTTTAGCCCGGCAGCCATTCACGGTGCTCTTGACATTTCAAAGAATAAATATTCCTGCCAGGTACCCATTCACCTCACCTGGGTTGAGTGCAGCACAATGTGGATAAATTTCTTGCTGAAGGAAATTGACGCCCTGGGTAGGATTCAAACCTATGACCCTCTAGTTGAAAGGCGAGAGTCACGACCACTACACCACAGCGCCTCCCCATTCACTTTCTACACACAATGTCACTTTTTCATATTTTCAAGAGTAGTAGACAAAATTTGGGTTTTTTTTCTGTTTGGATATGAAACAGCCACATCAATTATGCCAGAATTGCAGAAAGAATCATACTATAATTTGAGAAAGGTTTGTCTGTCTGTCCGTCTGTCTGTCTGGTTGTTCCCCTACTCCTCCGAGGTCCTTTGACGGATCTTAACCAAACTTGGTGGGTGTATGTAGGGGAACCCCAGAATTGCCCTTGAGGGATTGGTTTTGTGAAAGGTCAAGGTCAATGGGGTCAAAGGTCAATCAATGGTCAATTTTTCATATCTCCGGACTCCCTGGACCGATTTGGACCAAACTTGGTGGGCGTATGTAGGGGAACCCCAGAATTGCCCTTGAGGGATTGGTTTTGTGAAAGGTCAATGTCACTGGGGTCAAAGATCCCCGGAGCCCCCCCCCTTCTGTCAAAACAACGGGTCATATTGCCTAGTGATATAAATTCATGTACAAAGTGAAATGGAAATTCTTGATGTTGCTATAGACTACGCCAACGTTGCCCACTCAAGGATGCCCATCACAGATTTGAACAGATTATCTTATTTTGCTATAATTTTCTGTTTTTTTTAATCTTATTATTCTTTCGCCGGCAGTAAATCACTGAACTTCATACTTGAGACAGATACGACTTCTTAATACATGTTGCATATGCAAATCGAGGATATTGTTTCAAATAGAAATACAGATACAGTGCATTCTGGGCAGTATTGCACCAAATCGTTCGTAAAGTTACGAACAACTTTAAAAAAGACTGGAATATATTAACAAAATGCAAGAAGCATGAGATTCTCGATCATTCAGCACAAAACTACTACAGCTGAACCTCGTTATAAAGAGGTCGGATATCGCGAGATACCCGTTATAACAAGGTGATAAGGTGATATTATTGGTCCCAGTTCTTTATAGTTCTATGTTTTTTAACCTAATATAGCAAGGAACTTGATATAACAAGGTGATTTTCATGGTCCTAAGGACCTCGTTATAAAGGGGTTCCACTGTAGCAGTCATGTGTAAAGTCATTCGTAATTTAAGAACGATGTTGTGTAACACCGCCCTCGACTAGTATTTGAGCTACCTTAGCTGCCAACCACAGGTACATACATATCCGCTTCCTTCCATTTTTCAGGTTTTGCAAGGACTTTCAATGAGGGCACCACATCAATAGGTGGGTGTACTAATATACTCAAATTGTATGCATACCCTGTGCATAGGTGGTACAGTCCAACCTCATTATAAAGAGCACCGATATAACAAGATCTTGTAATGACAAGACCCTGATATAACAAGGTTTCGATATAACGAGATGATTTCTCTGGTCCCTTGTTATAACGAGGTTTGACTGTACTTGACAACTCAAATTGCTTGCCCGAGATACATGTAGTAAAAAGTAATTGCAAACTTGATTCCAAGTATTGCAGTTCAATTGTTAGTAAGCAGTTGCAAGAAACATGCATAAATTTGAATGTGTTAGTAAACCAGACTATTGCCATAGGCAAATTAAGCCCACTTCACATGCCATGACTCAACCACCTTACGACCGGCCTTCCATCGAATTAATTGAACTGCGATGTCACGACTCTTGTGAGATTGCCAGTCCCACACAGCTGTAAGCAAATCGCAAGACTAGCCGGGCAGATTTGACATGTTGAATCCTTAAGACAGAGTCATAAGCTCACCCCTATCAGACAAGAGCAATGATCATGTCGATTTTTATGTCACACGTATTTTACTTCAGCGCAGCTCACAATCGCAGTGCATGTGTTGGGTGGAAATGCTAGTGACTGGCTTACGATCCATTGACATCATTTAGTCGAAAGCCAGTCAAAAGGTAGAGTCGTGGCATGTGCAGTCGACTTAAGATGCCTCGTCTTGAATGGATAGTGGGTTACCTTGTCCAATTCCTTCCCCCCATTGCAGAACAACAAAAAACACAAAGAAAACGAAGACTTATTACCCGATCAACCTCATTTATTATTCATTAAAAAGATTAAAAAATGAACAGTTTTTGTTTACAAAAGTTTGACTACGGCCCTACAGACTAACATCCAAATCGGAAAAGCCGAGATTGAGATTTATACATAGAGAAATTTCCCAAATCTACAAAGATAGTTTTAAATTTTTTTGTTTTGTTTTTTAATCAAACCCAAGAAATATTATTCAGAAACACTTTCTTAAAATAACATTCACACACAGCCCAAGTACTGGTATTATGCGTACATTATAATCTAATCTTATGAACTCTTTTATTTTTATGTGTTGGTGAAGTGTGTGTTGCTTCATGAAACAACATGCAAGTTAGATTATTTTAACCAACAAAATTATACTGTCCCAATTTGAGATTTTTATTCTTTAGAATCAGGTTTTAGCCCATACATGTTGCAGTACACTACCAGTTTTTATCACTATTGAGTACTTCTCATATCATCCGACATTAAACACACACAATAATCTATGCATAGTCATTTGTCTTAAAAATTCATTCGTACATGACAAGTATATATTTCTGAATATTTTATAGAATTTGATAAAAAATCTGATAAGCTATCTGCATATATTTTTGTGAAAGACATTTTTTTCTTCTAAAAAAGGGCTTTTTAAAATTGTCTGCAGCTGACATGGTTTCAAAAGGAAAAGTGGCTTCACTACTATTCTGCATAGAATCTGTAGCTTATTCGCTCAGTACTGACTTTATAATATCAAGGAATAATGGAGTTTGCTACAAAGATCTTATAAACAAAACAGAACAAGACATAGAGAAAATATGTAACAGTTAAAGATATCAAAATTGAAATGTACAATGATTTTCAGCATTGATTATATTTATTTTTTTTAAATCCAAATTGAATTTTCCTTGAAATTGTTTGCACTGTACAGCTTTTAGATGATCTGATTAGCCTCGAGAGGTTACTGCTATTAGATATTAGATATAACACCTACATGAGGACTTATTCTCCAATATGGTACAAACATTACTTCTATATACCAGTAACGTAATTTGGAAGTATATGAGGTATGACAGATTTCTGATGATATACATATATATGAACAATTACAACTGATGGCAAAGATGAAAGAAAAACATTAAAACTCTGGGAATGGTTTTTGATGGAAAATTACTCATTATGTAATAAGGAGTGACGATTTATAAAATATAATCCTCTCCTTCCATGGAAAAGTGACTGTTAAAAAGGCGAAAGGGCCTTCTCAGATAATTTTTTAATGCCGTTACTTTAATTGGTGAACGCAAGAGGCATGATCGTAGCCCTCCCCAGATTTGATCTTATTAAACAATATTTCAATTAAAGAAAATTAACAAGCTACAATTTACACATACTCAAATTGGCACTACAGGAAACTACAATTATCACAGACGTAACAAAAAATATAACAAAACAGATGAATTTTTACGAAACAATCAAAGGGAGTTGAAATTCTAGGGGTATATTTTCTTGAACATTCATAAAATTTGTCGTCAACTACTCGTGCATGATTCGTGCATATGCTTATATACATTGCAATCTTAATAATGAATTCATTTCAAAATGTACAACGATTTAAAAGACTTTTCATTTTAAAAAAGACATCGCATATGTATGAAAAATAGAGACTTTACACTATAGGTAGTTTTTTTTCGGTACACGTCAGATATGTATATGATAAACTCCTTATCTCTGTGTTACCTCAGTCACACCATACACTTCGACTTTAACACTTTACACATCCTCTCATAAACGAAGACGAGACCTCACTATAACCCCTTAATCCTACGAGCACATAATCATTATTCAGAATATTAGCAAGAAGTATAGCAGACTGGTTCTGAATTGTTTGAATAATTTCAATTAAAGATTATATCCTTTGCTGATAAAAGTCCCATCATACCTATGAATCGAAGGTGGACAGAGGCTGGCAAAATTGGGAAAATATGGAAGCTTACATGTGTACTGCATGGAGGTGAGTTGTTCAACTCATCAAAGCACTTTCTATAGGACAAGATAAGATATAACGTATAACATTCCATATTTTGCCATTCGTCTGTCACCATCTGCCTTAATTCACACAGGTGTGGGGTAGCTTTTTGAACCAGCCTTTATATCTTCTGCTAAAGTTCTGAATTATGCTCTAGTGCCATTCACACCAGAGTCTAAATGGCATTATCACAATGGAAGTCACCTAGTGACTTTGCCACATTAAACTGCAGTGTGAATTTCCAGTGCTGCCAACCATTACAAGTTCCTAGTCCCATTTCAGTTTCCTCTCCACATTAAGACATCATGCAATCAAAAGCTTATGGTGTCCTCACGAGTTTGAGAAACAAAAAGTGCTGCGAGTACTCAGTAACGTTTGTAAGTTCTACCAACCATTACAAGTTAAAAGCCTCATTTCAGTTTCTTCTCCTTATTAAGACATCCTGCAATCAAAGCTTAAGGTGTCGTAACGAGTGTGAGAAACAGAGAATGATGCAAGTACTTAGTAACGTTTGGAAGCCCTAGACTTAATATTGATGAGGGGTCGAGAAGTGAGGCGTCGCTTTGGCATCCTACAGAGGGTGATCGTAGCCCTTGTTGGTGGCATAGGCCACGGAGGGTTCCTCGCCGGAGCCGAACTTGAGGGAACCGCCCATGCTGGTACCGTGGCGCTGGTGCACCTCGGCGGCCTCGATACGGTGCCTCTTGAGGGCGGGGCCCCAGGTCTCGCGTGGGTTGGACATGGCTCTCCAGCGCTGTAGGGTGTGGGGAAAGAAAACAATTGAATTTTCAATATCAATATTTTATGCATAATAATTTTGAAGTGAACAAGACATACATTAAAAGCAGAGTTGCCAATACAGTCCAACCTCGTTATAAAGAGCACAGATATAACGAGATCTCGTTATAACAAGGTAGTTTTCCTCGTCCCATCTATTTGTATTTTATTGTATTTGGCCCTGATATAACAAGGTTTCAATATAAAGAGATACTTTCTCTGGTCCCAGGACCTCGTGTTATACAAGGTTTGACAGCATTTTGTAAAATTGGTGAAATTCCTGCATCATGTTAATTCAACACTTCTCAGACAAGTAATTTGATAAATTGCATTTATGTTACCATTCTTTCTTCCATTAGAAGAATCCTATTTTTTAACAAAATGAATATTCCAACTGATGTAAACAGTTCAAACTCTTTTTGTGTATTAGCTTTAGAGTTTGTTTCCAAACTACATTTGCTACTGTCCTACTTATTGTAAAAAAACAATCCTATTAAACTTACGTCAGCAAGGTTTCCTTCGGTACGGAGGAACTCAAAGATCATGACGAAGGGGATCCAGATGATGGAAGATGTGATCATGAGCCAACCGATGATGCGAGCCCAGGTTGGGTAAGGTCCGTTGTACTCGGGCTCGGACCAGTTCATCCAGTTGAAGACCAAGACAAACTGAAAGAAAAAATAAAGATTGCTTATTATTAAGATTCTACTAGGATAAAAAAACTCTAGCTCTCCTTGACTTCATTTTACTCTACACTCTCCATTATTGGATAAGCATGCAGTTTCAGCAGTTCTCATAATTCATTTAATACAGAATGTTAGTGGAAAATGGATGTGATCATGAACAAAACGATGATGCGAGCCCAGGTTGGGTAAGGTCCGTTATATTCATCCACTTAAAGACAAAGACAAACTGAAAAGACATAAAGAAATTTATTAGAAAGTGGATGTGATCATCAGCCACATCAAATGATGCGAGCCCAGATTGGGTAAGGTCAGCTGTATTCCGGCTCGGACCAGTTCATCCAGTTAAGCACCAGCACAAACAGAAAGATAAAGAACATTAATGATACATACTTGCAATTGAATCAACTAATTTCTATATTCTATATTCTAATTTTATATTTTCCTTCAACGACAATTGGAATGTAATTTGCTGCGGCATCTATTTCATTAATGAAACAAATATACACATGACTTTTTATGGCTTTTGATGTAAATTATTTTCAAGTTTGTTTTAATACAAATAGGACAGATCTGGTCCTTTGACTATTGTCGTGCGATTTTAACAATAAAACTGCAACTGAATTAAAATTGAATTTAACAGAGAGGGTATTGATATTATGATATGCTCCAAGGTCGCCCCCCCCCCACCCCCACCCCTAAAAATTACAAAACCTGGATAAGCCAATAAAAATAAAACTACACTTCTTCAGAAACGTACCAGGAGAAGTCCAGGGGTGACGGCGCTCCACATAAGTGGCCACCAGTAGAAGATGGGGCAGTCGACAACGAAATCACCGATCATGGTTCGGATGTCGTTGGTGAAGCGCTTCACGCCGTAGAACCAGGACAGACCGATGGTCTCGCAAAGGCCGAAGAGGATGAGGGCAAAACCAGCTCCATAGGAGTCCATCAAACTGATCCAGTATGGTCCAGCCTTAAAAGTGAAGAACAAAATAAAAATTATTAATCCACAAAATAATTATTTCATTGACTGAATTAGAAAGGTTTGCATTTAGCATTTGAGATAATATTACAAATATTCCGTAAAGTTGATACAATTGATTGCAAATATATTTTTTGCCAAAAGGTTTATATCAATATTCCTGTTGTCAGTAAAATGCTGAACATCTGAAAATTTTTATATCAGAGAATGTTACAAAGTACAATATTACTTGATTTATTGACAATCATATTTTGATGTATATAATCATATATGTCACAAAAATCCATTGCTACTTTGAATCTTGTTTGGCATATCCGACGCTATACAGTCCTTGTATTCATTAGAATAAACATAGATCCAACTTCATGATAATTCTTTTATGTTTCATGCCCCTCTGCACAATTTTTAAGTCTATTATGTAAATGCACTAAACACAAATCCTACAAAGCGATACCACATCAATGTCGGGGAATGGCTAGTTCGAAAGCTTCAAACTTACTTGGGGTCTATAATTAAATAATTCTTGCCTTATCCCAACATGGATAAACACTGATTGACAGTGCTTTTACCGAGAAGCTGAGAAAAAAATCTCCGGCATTCTCGGGTAAATCATTCGATTGTTACTTGGGGTCTGTTTTTTATTTTAAAAAATTAAATTTTTATTGACCCCCAGAAGAAGGCTAAGCAAATAATAAAAGTAAAAAAACGGCCCTCACAAGTCTTCGGATTAGGGTATGACAGACGTTATTATATCTTGTTCAAACAAGAACTTACATTGGTGACACAGGTCAGACCGAGGAGGTACATGATACAGCAGGCGACCAACATGACGAGGGGCTTCTTCTTACGGAGAGCACCGGGCCACTCGTCCACGATGGCGGTGACGACAGTCTCCATGATGGTGAACTGGGAGTCGAGCCCGAGGGTGAGAAGCATGAAGAAGAAGAGGATGGCCCAGAGAGGGGATACGGGCAGGAGGGACACAGCCTCGGGGTAGGCGATGAAGGCCAGACCAAATCCTGTAAGGGGGATTTTCAAAAAGAGACTTATTAATCATATTGGGTTGAATATTATTAATTACAATAACAGGCATTTTTATTGTGCCCTGCCAGTCACCAGGCGCTAGGCGCTTCCAATATTACTAGCTGGTCGCTGGATGGCAATTCAATCTGAGCACTTGATTAGTTGAGCACTTGATTAGTTATTCTACTTCCTATTCCGTTCTCAAATGCATAGCTGCAACTTGACGAGTCCAGCAACACAATGTAAATGAATATCTTGAAGGAAATTAATGCCATGCGGAGGTTTCAAACCATAACCCTCTGGTTGAAAGGCAGGAGTCTGAATCAATACACCATGCTGCTTCCATAATTGGATGTAATGTCATATCTTTAGGAAAATGCATTCGTTGAGAAATGCTGTTCAACTCGCAATCTATAACAAATTGTTATGGATCACTCCATGGGGACAGGTAGGTCATGACGTTTCGAGAAGTCCCTTTTAATTTAAAATCTACCTAAAAATGATGTACAAGCTACTCCATGCAAACAGGTATTCTGCAATTTCATTAAGAAGTTTTGTTTAACTCAAATCTACAAAATATGTTTGTTGCAAGTCACTCCATGCAGACAGGGGTCACATACAATCGTTGAGAAAAAGATGAAATTTCAAACATATTCTGGTTGGGTCTATCCTCCGTAACTTCTGGCTATGGCAATAGGAAGAGAAGAGTGCAAAGCTGTCTCAATGAAAGCAAAAAAATGTACTACTTATTTCTCTTCAAAAACGAAACATCAATGTTCATGTGTCCGTCTTTTTATTATTATGTAAATGAGATTTTTGTAGAGGAAAACTAAATACGTATACCTCTGATGGAAAGTTTTTTTTTAATTTGAGAATGTTATGGATGTCTTAAATGCTTACAACCCCTGTCTGCATGGAGTAACCAGCGTGCATAAGTTTTTCTTTGTTGATTGTTAGCTCGGATTCTATTTTTCTACATAGGTTATTTCCAAGTTTATCAAAATTTGGTTGAATTCGCAGGATGCCTGACTGATCACATAGTTCTTCTTGGGGGAAATGTGAATGAAGGTGGTCCAATGTTTCTAGGCGTTGCGGATTTTTATTCAATAATGATAAAAAAAAATTGTGAAACTGCTTCAACAAATGCTTTATTATCACCACCCTCTCTTTTTTTACCATAACTAGCAGTAAAAAGACTTTCTTGGAAAATCAAGATGATTGGCAAGATGTCACCATAATGTTACTAATTACCTGAATCGATGACTTCAGACACCTCCTTGCCCTGGGCGTTGGCCATGAATCCCACAATGGAGAAGATCACGAAGCCAGCGAAGATACTGGTCAGACAGTTGAGGGTTGCAACGAGAACAGCATCACTGAAAGACAAAGCAGTATAATTTTGTTTAATATTTCCTAAGGATTTGGAAGGATAGCGTAAAAGACAGGAATAATCACTCACAAACCTGGAATTGTAATTTTACCCCCAAATTCCGCCAAAATTATATTCAACTCGATTGTGCAACAAAATAATTTTTCTAAATATTTTCTAAATTTGGGAGGGAAATGTATTGGTAAAGTATGTCAGAATTCTGAAGCCAAGTAAGGAAGTTCATGTAAATCAATATTTCTCCTGGCCAACTATAAAACAAAATGGAGTCGGGTTATTACTCTGCAAAAAATAATCAATTGAACATATACTTTGAAACTGTACTATGCGAAAATATTAGAGAACGGGCGCTTAATCAAACTTATTCTAGGAGCGTTATTTTATGTTGGACTATATATATTTGGTGACATTTAGTTGTTTGTTTTTAGTTATCTACATTAGTCCTACTTCATCCCTGCTGTAGTTCTAATAATTTTTCGTGTTGCGCAACATGAGTAACTGTTTGGTGTTTTAAGAAACGTCATGGTTTGTACAGTTTAGTATTATTTTGGCGACATTGAGTGCTGAACAAGGCCCTTTTTGTAGTGTTACCAAGGATTACTTACAAGTAACAGTTGTTGTGGAACTTGTTGTATGACGAGAGTGTGATGAGACCTCCCCAAGCTGCACTGAGGGAGAAGAAGATCTGTACGGCAGCATCCAGCCACACCTACAAAAAAATAGATGAATAATTTTGTTTATATGGGAGTGTCGTGGTGTAGTGGTTCGGACTCCCGCCTCTTAACTAGAGGGTCGGTGGTTCGAATCTCTCCCAGGGCGTTAATTATTCTTTCAGCAAGCAATTTACCCATAGTGTGCTGCACTCAACCCAGGTGAGGTGAATGGGTACCTGGC
>BQKZ01003304.1:9819-20014 GCA_036244855.1 Temnopleurus reevesii
CTTTGGCACATATTATTTATTCATAGTTCTGAACATTCTTCTCACATTTTGTGCGATTCTGTGAACATTTATTTTATTTTTTTAACAAATACCAGAATATATCTTTAAGGCAGCTTTGAAGTGACTGAGGGAAGATAGACTACGGATATTAGTTGTACTAATTTATTCCAAAGGAATGGACTGGAGTGTGAAAAAGCTCTATCTCCCCAGAGAGTGTGTGTTCGTGGGGTAAGTAGCAAGGAGGTAACTTGCACTAACCGCACATCTTAGGACCGGCTTATGACCCAATTTGGGAAAAAAATCATAGGCTTCAGACTCGCTTGTAGGGCTGTTTTTTAATTTTGTCATTTGCTTGGCCGCCCCCAATTACAGAGTCTGAATGCCCCTAATAAGCGCTACATGTAGGCAAAGGAAAGTCTATGATGAAGATGTTGATGGTAAAAATGATGACAATGCATTCTAAAAATTTGCACCAAAATATCGCCGGAGTGTAGCAGCGATTTACTTACACTGTATATCACAACTGAATCTGTAATTAAAGAATAATCTGTGATGCGCAAATGAGAGCGACTTTTTAAAGGAATCGAGTTGTGATAGAAGTAACTGTAAAGCGCCGCTCACACAGTAATTCCTGGCGAGATATTAGCGCAAATTCTTGAAATGTGTCGTCATCATTTTTTTTTAGATCATCGTCTTCTCTATAGAATGTCCGCAAGGATAAATCTAGCCCTGGACCACCGTGTACCGCAAATTACGAAGATTCAAAGAATAGTGTACTTCTAGGGGTCAATAAAAAATGTAATTATTTCTTAAAAACAGACCCCAAAATAATTTTGTACCTTTAAACATGTATTTACCTTCGGTAAGCAGGCGATCGGCGACGTGGAGATCGGCTGTGGGTTCGGCGGCGTGGTGATCTGCTGTGCGAGCGACGGCGAGGTGACCGGCTGTAAGATCGGCGACGCGGTGAACGGCTGCGAGACCGGTAGCGTCTAGGGGATCTGTATAGATGAAAAGAAGAGATAGATATAATCAAATATGCTAACCTAAATTCGCAATTTTCTCTTCTTTCACTTGCTAAAAGAGTACCTCATTATACGGAGGCCAGTTATTGGAACATACAACGCCCCCATTTTTCAGATTATCCATCCGCCTCTTTGAACTAATGACATCAGCTAGAAAACAACAAGGAACTATCTATAAGATAGAGAGGTGTGCTATTGTGCATGGGAGAAGAAAACAAAAATGCTCACAATTTCAAACAACATGTAGTTAATTCGTTTTGATAATATAATGTTAGTGGTGGTGTAGGGGGTGAAAGGTTTTCATAATGTACTCTCATTTAGTCATGTTTGCCCCAGACAAACTAACTACATGTACTATGCATTCACCTGTCAATAGACTAGACTACACAACATGATGTTTTCAATTTCAGTCGCTGTAACGAAGGGCACGTCGACCGGAAGTAGTACTGCATAGTTTTGCATATCTGCTCATTGCTACATAATAATAATAAACGGCTTTTATATAGTGCTTATCAACTGTTCACGAGAATTCCCCAAGCGCTCTACCTCGGCTTTAGCAGTGCAGCTATTAGGCGCGTAAGCTTTTTCAAGGAATAAATTCCTACCAGGTACCCATACACCTCACCTGGGTTGAGTGCAGCATAATGTGGATGAATTTCTTGCTGAAGGAAATTAACGCCATGGGTAGGAGACGAACTTACGACCCTCTGGTTGAAAGACGAGAGTCAGAACCACTACACCACGGCGGAAAACTCTGATGTACTACTTCCCGTCGACATGCCCTTCATCACATTAGACTGAAATTAAACTCCATATGACGACAAACAATGTAGCTTGCCTGACTTAGCTACAAGCATTGGGTCTATCCAATGGAACATGGCAGATTTTTTTTTTTGCATTTTAATTTCTATCAGAATGCATAAGAAATGTTAGCATTAATGCATAATGGAGTAAAATTGGCTACAAACTATGGTATACTATTTTGGGTTGGTAGATTAACTTTAACAGATGATCTTTATGAAAAACTCTTTTGTGCAAATCACTTCAATTCAAGTTAGATTTACGAATAAAAACTCGCAATATGAATAAGATACAAAATATAGGTCTAGGGGTGTTGCTAAAAATCAACTGCAAATCAACTGCAACTTTGCAAATTGTAACGCGCAATTTCATTCGCGCATGATGTGCACATTTAACAGGACGCGCATGAAACAATGATTTTGATTGGCACGTACCGATCAACTACAACTTACGATCAATTGCAACCTTTGAGCAACACCCCTAGGAAATATTGATGGAATGGAAACTTGGTATTTTGAGATATGGGGCCTGTAATATAAGATTTTGTACGATTGATATCAATCACTAGTCTATGGCGAATCATGTACAAAAATAGGTGATAGATCGCAAACTGATTGTATCTTTTTTATTATACTGAGCCAAGGTCCCAGCTCTTTTAGAACTTCATTGTTTTGTAACCCAGCTATAAAAAGATTTCTGCTATAGCAAGGCATTGGATGGTCCAATGCAGCTCCTTACACAAAGTTTCCACTGCATTTCTAAATAAAGAGGAGAGAATCCACCCCCCCCCCAAAAAAAAAAATATTAAAAAATGGTTGGCTGCCCTACACTGACAAACCCTCTGAAACTGCTAATTTTTGTTCAATGCACAAACAAATGAAAAATACGGAAATTAATTAAATATTTAAATTTTAGTCAAAAAATAATTTTCAAAAAGTGCCTTCTTGGGCAACTAAACATTTTTGGGGTGAAACTAAGAGGGTGTTGCTCAAAAGTTGCAATTGATCGCAAGTTGCCATTGATCAGAACGCACCAATCGACATCATTGTTTCATGCGCATCTTGTTAAATGCGCAAACCGTGCGCGAATAAAAGTGCGCGTTATAATTTTCAAAGTTGCAGTTGATTTGCAGTTGATTTTGAGCAACACCCCCTATATCTGAGAGGATTACAGGAAGTGCATAAAAGGATGAGAATGAAGAAGAGGCAGAAAGAAAGAAATTTGAAAAAGGAAATGATGAGAAGAAGAAGAAAAATAAAGAAAGAATAAGCTGCAAAGAAAGATGGATACAAAGTAAGATAAAGAAACAAAAATAAAGAGGAAAAGAAAAAGATTAGAATGAAAGAAGGAAGGAGCAGAAGAAGAGAAACAAAGGAGAAAGAACAGAATAAGTAAACAGAGGGAGGAAAAAAGGAAAAAGAAATTAGAAGAGATGAAGGAAGAAGAGATAAACAGAAACACACTTGGTCCTCTCTCATCCAGATATGCTTTCCTACAAATATTCCTAATCACATATTTCTTAAGAATTCTTTGTTATAAATTTCAATAATTTTGAAAATACTCATGGCTTTCCTGAATAGACGTTTTTTGGGGGGGTTGATTTTTTTTTTTTTTTTTTTTTTTTTTTTTTTTTTTTTTTAGGTGGTAGGGACATTTCTTTTACCTAAAAAGCATAGGGTGTTTTCTTTCAACACACGCATTTCCTGAATTGATTAGGTAAATCCATGTATGTTTGCGAATAAAAGGATAATATTACTGGAAATTCTAGGATCTTTGTCTGGATATTGTGGTTCCATGACAAATGCTCCGGCAAAAAACTGATACAGTAAGCCTGATGTCAAACCTAATCCCAAACCTAACCCTAACCCTAATCCTAATCTTGACATCATTCTGAATCATAAACCCTATCATAACCCTAACCCTAACCCTACTCCTAGCCAGAAAAATGAACCGGAGCAATTGTCGCCGGAGCAACTGTCGGGTCACCGGATATTGTAGACCAGAAAAAGATGTTCTGTATAAGAAGTGCATGATATCGATGCTGCCAGGTTACATTGGTTATACACAATAGGGTTAATTATTTCAGCAAATAGGCAGAATTTCGGCAACGTGCATCCGGACAGAACAGTGATCAGGAAAGGGAGGGTGTGATGGATGTGTCAGGTCCAACTGTAAAAGCAAACATAAAAGAAATTTAGCTTCAGATTAAGTAGAAAGTCCTCACCTGCTTCGACTCCTACTCCGACTGTATCTGTTATGAAGCAAACAAAATATAGAAAAAGAGATGTTAGATTGATAAACATTTCACAATTTTCCTCCTCCTCTGACCCTACTCTTCCTATCCTCTGACTCTCCTCCTCCTCCTCTTCATCAATTGTATATACAACTACAGTCAACTCTGCCTAAGTCAACCCTCTCTCGATTGAAAAATTATATCCTCCTCGTCAAAGGAATTTTGTTGAAAAAACTATGCAAAACCTGTACAGCGGAAACTCGGGATAAAGAGATCTGATATAACAAAATAGCTGCAATAAAGAGGTAAAAAATCTGGTCCCAGATCTTTGTAACTTATTGTTTTTGAACTCTGCTATAAAGAGATTACTGCTATAACAAGGTACTTTTTATGGTTCCAAGCACCTCATTATACAGAGTTTCCACTGTATTTTTCACCTCTCGTCTGTCAAATTTCTTGTACATGTAGGCCAATTGTATTTTGTGGTTCTAAGGGGGTGTTGCTCAAAAGTTGCAATGGATCGCAAGTTACAGATGATCGGAACGCGCCAATCAAAATCATTGTTTCATGCGTGTCTTGTTAAATGCGCATACCGTGCGCGAATGAAAATGCACGTTACAATTGGCAAAGTTGCAGTTGATTTGCAGTTGATTTTGAGCAACACCCCAATAAGAGATTCAACCGAGGCAGAGTTTCCTGTAGTTGAAATATGTCGCCCTCGCCAGAGATCTTTGAACCAGATTATGTAATCTTATATTGGTAAGTTCAGCTGGAGGTTCATAATCCCGACAATGTATTTTCAAAGGTGATCTCACTATTTGTGATCATAACTTCTTTCAACCCTATCTAGACTAGGGTATTTTGAAACCAAAGTTCATGTGGTAATCCCGTCCTAAGATCTGGGCATGCATTTGAAAAAATATGAAAACTATGAATTTGTGAAAATTACAAAATCGCTTCCAGTTTTTTTAAACAATACAAATTTGGGCTACACTCACGTAAGAAATTGTTTAATTTCAAATGAATTTATTTTCAAGAAGTTTATAGTCAAATCAATACCCATTTATTGGTTTTATAGATATCAAATGTATGTGACCAACATTTTTTTCACCAATGAGACTTCATAAGTGTGTAAGGATTCGTATCGTCCCAAAGTCTAGATAGGGTTAAAACTAGAAATGGCACAATCATTTATATCGTGGTTTGCCACAAAATCAATTGATTGAAACAAAAGTGCGAACAAACTATTTGTAAATATAATTTTTCAAAACAAGGAATGTTCTCACGTTCAATGTGACACAATAAACTGTACCACAAAGAAAGATTTTTTAAATATGTATTCAGCTATAGGAATTTGGCTGTAAACTCCAGCTGAGAATAAGAAAAATGAATAAATATAATAAAAGTTGACAATAAAAACCTGCCTCGGGCAGTGAAACCTTTTGGTTTGGAAGCCTTGATGTATTACAAGATGATGAAAAGAGAAGAGTTGGGCTTGTTGATAGGGCTAGTCGATTGGGCTGGGTTGAATTGAGATGATAAGAGGTTGAAAGCTAGCTGGCTGTAGTTGGGACCAGAAGTTTGGACCAGCTGTTTGGGCCAGTTGATAGGGCTAGTTGATAGGGCTGGGTTGAATTATTGATGATAAGAGGTCGAAAGCTAGCTGCCTGGAGTTGGGACCAGAAGTTTGGACCAGCTGTTTGGGCCAGTTGATAGGGCTAGTTGATAGGGCTGGGTTGAATTATTGATGATAAGAGGTCGAGAGCTAGCTGGCTGGAGTTGGGACCAGAAGTTTGGACCAGCTGTTTGGGCCAGTTGATAGGGCTAGTTGATATTGAGATGATACAGGTTGAGAGCTAGCTGACTGGGTTGTGCTGATTTCTTTGAAAGCTGGCTGTTGTATAGGGATGGTGATTGTTTAAGCCAATGGCTGTTTCGACCGGTGGTTGTTTTGTACTGCTCATTCTATGTGCTGGCTGTTGTTCAGACCAGAAGTTGTTTTGGGCAGGGATGAAAATGGCTGAGATGTTGCTGGCTGGACTGGGTTGTTTCTTTAGGCTAGATGCATCTGTTAATCTAAAGGCCACCGCACACTCCGCGACTTTTAGTCTTGAGACCTTAAGACCAATTTTGCAAATACTGAAACACGCTATAATACATTGTCTCAAGGTGAGGTATTCGATACTTGAAACTTTATGAAGTAGCAAGTACCTCGCAGTGAGACAACATTTTACAGCATCTTCCAGTATTTGCAAAGTTGGTCTTAAGGTGTTATGAATAAAAGTCGCGTAGTGTGCGGTGGCCTTTAAAACCTGTCTGGTTGTGAAGACTAAACAGGCCTAAAAGAAAATTGTTGCATTGGCATAACCCAACTGATTCTACAAATTCTGCCGACCATATAATTCACTTCTTTGCTTTCATTAGAGTAATGTGTGATTTGCAATTACCGGTAATAAAAAAGGTCTTTTTTAAGGAAAATTCCTGCATGCAAGAAATTTAATAGGCGGGTTTACTTATATATTCAAATTTATGTGCGTTAAACGTAGTTACGTGGTATTCCAAAGACTGGTTGATAACAGTAAGACTACAATACTTGGAATCCAGTTTGCATACATTACTTGTTGCTATGTCGGGCAAGCCTCGGGCAAGCTTTGGGGTTGTCAAGAACAACCTTTGTGTTAGAGGTATGCATAAAATTTGCATCTATTAGTAAACCCGCCTATTGAATAGTAAAATTCCAAATTAACTGATTTTATTTTCCAGTCACCTATTTCCCCAATGCAACAGTTTATTTTCAACTCGGTTTCAGCCGAAAATAGTTTTCTCCCCCTCCCCCTCTTGTTGCTCAACAGGGAAATAAACATTTGGTTGCCATTGACAATAAGTTTGCTTGTTTGTTCGCACAACACTTTAACTTTTATAGAATGAAACTGCTAGATTGCTAAAATACGAAATGTGTAATTAAAAACTTTGGAAAAACTGATAGAATAATATCAAGAAATTCTTATTTTGTTGTCTTTTTTGTCCACTAAACCTATTGAATGTTTGATAGAAATGACTACATTGTAATAAGACTTCTTATATAAAATCAGTGGGAAAAAGTTAGAAAATTTGTATGTGGATCCTACAGATTTACTTTCAACCATTCAAAATATCTTATTCTTGCTAATTGTTATTATTTTTACTCTTTTATGACAAGTCAGCCGGGGCAGCTGGGTGGATCTTGTTGATGTTGTTGTTGTTTTGAGGATGTGTTGAGAGCATTCAGGCGGAAGAAACCCAGAGGGCTGATTGGACGGTTGTGATCATGTGATCGATGAGGTGTCGTGGTGGTGATGAGGTAGGATGATGGTGGTGTTGAGGAGGCAAATCCTGAAACAAGTGGCAGCAAAAACAGCATCAATGTAAGGTCTGAGACCATGGACACTTGGGTGAGAGAAGAAATTCTTTATCAATGTCTTTAAAGTTCCATCTTTCTTTGTTTTCTAAAAATTAGGCTTGAAGAATTCTGAATATTATGATTTTTTAACTCAAATTAATGCCTAAAATATTGTAAGCATCTTGATATTTTTTTTCATTTAGTTCCAAAAATTGGCTCGAAGAATTCTGAATATTATAATCTTTTTCTCTCAAATTCATACCTAAATGATTGTAAGCATCTTCATAATTTTTGGTGATTGAGTTCTCAAAACCAGATTGGAATCATATTGATCAATTTGACAATTGAACATGCCAGTTTTGAATTTGGATCAGATCAGACATATCAATGAGATAAAATAAAATGATTACATAAAATGTAATCTCCACGTATGAAAAAATGTCTTTCTTGCATTTTTCAATGTTTTACCTCCTTTAAATTCAATTCAATTATTTAAATGAATGGTATTTTACAAAAGAATAAATTGAGAAAATTTGTTTTTACGTCAAGTCTGGGCTTCATGGGGTATACTATTCATGGGTCGCTTTAACTGAGGAAAGAAAAGTTAAGAATGGAAAAAATCAACATGAGCAGAAGAGAAAACAGGCTAAAATGGCCACCTGTCTATAGTGGCCACATGTCTATAGTAGCCACCTGTCTATAGTGGCCACCTGTCTATAGTGGCCACATGTCTATAGTGGCCACATGTCTATAGTAGCCACCTAAATCGATTCAAGCTCCCTCGACTTGTTCAAAGCAAAACTAGACAAATTTTGGTGGAAAGATCGCTTCACAGTAAACTGATCAAACAGTCCTACTCCAAATGTGCACTAGTACTTTTCCTGAGCTAACATTTTGAATCGACCGAGGATTACAGGACTACCTCTCCTCGTATACTGATGATGATGATGATGATGATGATGATGATGATGAATTGATTCTCTTGAGATGAAATAATTTGTTATAGAACCCGTCTCTAAATGCTACCTGTCTAGTGTGGTCACTATTTCTGGTTCCCTTGGGTGGCCACTACATGTTTGACTTTATTTTTTATGAAAGCTTTCACTGTGAGCAGACGGGACAAAAGATTTTGGACAAAGTCCACAACTTCATTCAAACATTCACAATAGCTAGATACACAAAAGAAAATTCCCTCCCTCTTATTCTGCTGAAATATGACAAACATGTGTCGTACAATGAATAGTGAGGGTACTTTCTTTAGTGTGTAGCTACCTATTTAAATGCAAGAATTAAATACTTTGTACAAAATCCTTTGTCCTGTCTGCTCATAGCGGAAGGTTTGATAACAAATAAGTCAAACTTGTCTATAGTGGCCACCCATGGGGAAACAGAAATAGTGAACACAGTAGGCAGGTGGCCTTTATGGACAGGTTTTACAACACCCGTTTCCTTCTGTAGAGAATCAATTTAAGAGGCCACTATAGACAGGTGTCAATATAGACAGGTGGCCACTAACGACAGGTTGGGCTACAGGATCATATGCATTAGTAAGTAATGATAAAATATTGCTCAGGCAAAGTGTGGCCCCTGAACCTTATCTGCATGGTTTCACTGACTGAAATGATTACAATAGCTGCTTGTTATGACTTGTTCCAACAGTCTCCATCGGAAAAGAAAACCCATTAGAAATAATAAATGAAAAAGAAAAGAAATCTATAAGAATTTCAAAAAAAATACATAAGAAACTAATCTTCATGTAAATACCAATTTTTTAGTGTTCATATATTAGGAATATAATGATAATCTAAAAAAAGTTATAGAATGTTTGAAGAGTAATTTAAGATTTGTCAACCTTTAAATTCTGATTTTAGGCATAAATTAGCATAATTTGAATAAGCGATTTTAAAAACAAATTGACTAAACCATCTTGCAGTTTATGTCACATGGAACGTGCATGCCGATTTTCGACACAATTATGCAATCAATGGCCGAGAAAATATGAAAGCTTTGGGCAAGCTTTTGGGTCGTCAAGAACAACCTTTGTGTTAGTTACATGTATGCATCAATTAGTAAACCGCCTATTGAAACCAAACATGATAAGAGCAGAGTTAAACATATCATCCAACTTTATTTCTGGTCACCTAAGCATTCTTAAGATGCCAACTATTCCGGAATATGCATGAGGTCAAAATGAAAATGTCACTGGCAGCTGAAAAAATATAGATGCTTGGTACAGGATGCATGGCAACAATAACCATATTTTCAGCCATTCACTTGTGATGAAAGCCTTGATTTTAACTGATTCTTACTCGATTCTGATTCCTGTTTTCATTTATTGACCTTTGTACAAATTTACTGCATATTTTCAATTACGTATTAATATCAGTAAGCCCCGGTCACACAGGACCCCGGAAGCAACACAATTCACCCAGACTCTTTGTTAATTCACAGTTAACTGCCTCAGAACAACGAGTCAGGATGAATCGTGTTGCTTCCGGGGTCTTATGTGACCGGGGCTTTACTCTTATGATTTCTATACCTGCTACTGTCATCTATTGTACGCAAGTTATCCGCGAGACTGCCCTGTGCATTTTCAATAAACCTTTTCAGGTTTCAAATTCAAATTTTAAATTAAAAGTACACCTCGGGCATAACCCAGAACAGTTGGCATACATGATTCACATTGGTAAGGACCAAGTCACATAGGACCCCGAAAGCAACATGATTCAACACGACTTTCTGTTCAGGGGCAGTTAA